>JAYKKT010000033.1:1552500-1690000 GCA_036023115.1 Brasenia schreberi
AATTGTTGCTTATAATACTTAATTTTTACCAGTAATGTTATCTTCTTATTATAAAAAATACCTAATGTACTTCTCTATTTTAACCAACCTACAATTAATTATATAAGTAACATCTCCATCGATTTTTCATGATCCTAAGTACTTAAAACTTTTTTATAAGGGATACAATAGACAATTTCAATTTTTATGTCATTTGAAGTAACTAAATGACCAAACTTTAGTAACATCTCCATCAATTTTTCATGAAAAATTGATCTTAGGTACTTAAAACTTTTCTTATAAGGGATACAATGTGTGCAATTGTAATTTCTATGTCATTTGAAGTAACCAAATGACGAATCTTGCATTCCATCTATTTTGTTTTTATTCTACTAAGTCAAAAACTTTTATTTTTAATGTTTCTCTCCATATTTCCAATTTCATATCAACTTTTACCTTAGACTCGTCTACTAATACAATATCATCCGTGAATAATATATACTAGGGAACTTCTTCTTAAATATGTTTTGTGAGCTCATCAATGGCCAATACAAGTAAATATAAACTTAAAGTTGACCATTAATGTAATTTAATATTAATCTCAAAGAAATCTATCATTTCTTAATGGTTCCTAACACATGTTTTTGTATTATCATATATGTCTCTTATAAGGTTGATGTATGTCAATGAAATTTTTTTTTTTCAAAGTTCTCTAAAGAATATATCTTAGCATTCTATCTTAAGCTTTCTCTTTATTAATAAATACAATGTGAAGGTTTTTTCCCTCTAAAATATCCTATAATACATATCAATAAATGAGTAGCCTCAATAGTAGATGTTCTTGACATAAATCCAAATTGATTATCTATTGTCCTCGATATTTGCCCCAACCTAATATATTTATTGCAAATGCAATATTAGATTTTTCTCATATGAAAAACCAGCTTATTACCAAAGAAGTTACCGAGCGTTAGCTCAACCGGCAGCGCGCTATGTCGTTGTTATTGTTGTTTGATAAAGGGGCCTTGGCCTGCTGTTTGGGGCCTTGGACTACAGTCCCTCTTTTGTATTTGGAAATAGGGTCCGCAGCCCCACTTTTGCACACAAAAGAATGGTTCTCTTGAGCGGGTTGTTGTAACTGGGCCTGCAGTACCCGTAAATTGTTATCAAACAGATCTTAGGTACCTGCAGGTCTCAATATCGTGGCTACTATCGGGACATGTTTCCTTTTTGTTGGAGCTTCAACATCATGCGCAAGTAGTTCAGGGGCATTGTTGGACATTATATATATACATGCTCAAATATGTTTTATCATCTCAGTCGTCTAATTTATGAAATGAATGATTAAAATGATAAAACAAAAGTGTTTATTGTGTCATGTGCATTAAATAGAAAACTATGACAGTATTTTTCATCCACATATCTACTGTGGCTATAATAATCAAACAATAAATATATTTGAGAATATGAGCACAAATTGAATTTGAGCATTTATCACTATATATATCTAGGAGAGAACCAAGAGAATATAAATTTTTTCATTAACATCAGGAAAAAAAATTTGCCAACATTTTCCAAAGAAACGAGATCCATCCCGTGTTTCAAAGTAGAGAACGCCAATTTCTTCCATTATATTCTTTCTCCCCTGAATTTGATACCGATTGACATCGACCATATTGGTTCAGCAGTCTTCCAAGAGAATCGCATTCTCTCAACACGAGAATCCGACTCCCCTCGTAAGGGGTGTGGAAAAGATTCGTGCGAGATAATGAATAAATATTTCTCTTGCCTGTCCCTTTCAACCCTTAGAAAAATATTCTTTTATGTTAATCAACTAGACTCACTGTACTCTACTGTTCATCTTGACATTAATTTAACAAGGTTCGAATTTCATCTTCTAGAGAACTAATATTTAATTCAGATTATTTACTATAAGGTATATATATATATATATATATATATATATATATATATATATATATATATATATATATAGAGAGAGAGAGAGAGAGAGAATATTCGAATTATTGATGCGATTCTTGCCGTAGGCACTAGGACTGTTGCCTTGACTGAAACACCGTGTGTAAGAGAAAGAGAGTTCCAATTAAAGGAAAGATTCATATAGTCTCTAAAATGGAAAAGGAACCAGAGGAATTCGAAGAAGGAAAAGGAAAGGTGAAATGTCATGTGAGGAAAAGATAGAGATAAGATTCATATAGTCTCTAAAATGGAATCCAATTATTTTATTTATGTTTTTCTTTCTTTTTTTTTCAGATTCACTTTAGGCTGGCAAGCGAGCTGAATCAACCAAAGAGGGACTGTTCGTACTTTGTTCATTAACTCGAAAACTTTACCGTGTTTGTCGTGTTAGCCAGTGTGACCTGTGCCCGGCACTGCCCAAGTTGGCCGAACTCAAGATGAAGCTCATTGGCTCGAGCCGTGTTCTGTTCATTTGGTTAACGAACTGGGCACAAGAGAAGCTCATCGGCCCGATGCAAACCACAGCAACTCGGTTCAATTAGCCTTCACTCATGCGTGGAAATTGCATGTGCTCTTGTTGGTCCTACACCTTAGGCACGTGCCTATGGGCAGTAACATTTCATGTCAAACATTTCAATCAATTTCCCAAAACCAATTTCAACGCGTTATCTTATCGTTATATTCAAATTTGTTTTCTTTTTTGTTTGGCCAAGATCGAAGAAGAATAAGTCGTACCCATTCTGTTTCCTAGCTCACCGGTCATGAATTCGGACTATTATACGTGGAACAACGTTTTTCAAGTTGACGCCAACTTGTTGATGCATAAAATATACATGTAACAGTTATATATATATATATAGGATCCTTCTACCATTGACGCTATCTACTTTATGTTCGATCATTTTTGTCAAAAGAATGAGCGTAATAACATTGTTTTTTGTTTTTTTTTTAACCTTTAAATTTTTTAAATAATACTCATGAAGAGTAAAGGATGAGCATGAGTTAATATGATCAAGTTATATATATATATATATATAAAGAGAGACTAAAGCTAATACATCTTCAAGTATCAAACTCTTAGCAGCCTAGCCGGGCGAGTCGTTTCCCTTTGTGATATATTTTAAGATCACAAGCATGCATAAGTAATATTAAATAGTTTTTATATATCACTAAAATTATTGAAAATTTAGTTTTTGATGCCTAAAATGGAGCTAACTCCAAGTGGTTTATGAAAAGACTTGATTGTTATTGTTGTTGTATCTGTCATTTATTTAGTTTTCGTATATCACTATCAATTATTGAAGACTTGGCTGTTATTTTGGAAACACCATCGGCTTGTTCTTTTCTCCGTATTGAAGCCCGAATAAAAGCCTATTTTAATACCATAAGCTTCAAGGTTTTGCAAACCCAAATCCAAGAACCAAAACACGAAAAGATCATAGCAGTTATTCTCGAGAAACGAAAGGAAAGGAATTTCTTCTCATATGATTGGAAGACAGTGGGATAAACGCTGTCAGCAAACTCAATAAAACTACATCCATAAGATCCACTCACATGCAACCCACAAAACCCTAAAACAAAACACAACAGTTTACATACATGCAATGAAGCACAAGGATTGAAATGACTTCTTTCTTTTCTTTTTTTTCTCTCTCTCTCTCTATATATATATATTAGTTAGGGAGAGATTGTTTTGTTTTATGAGATATTTTATTTAATGTCTAGAGGAAAGAGAATTTCTGGCATCTAGCCTCAATAGGGTTTGACTTTTAAAAAAAATATTTAAGAACAGAATGGTACTAAGAATTGTTAGAAACCACTAAAAGGACTTTTCGTTCTAAAAATACAATTTGAAAAAAGTTTTTTAAGAAAGAGAGGAAGGCTGCGTAGTGTTTTGGCGCCTTCAGTTTGCTACTTTTCCGTGAGGACAAGGGATTCCACCACCATCTCCCAACGTCATGAGCTAGAGATGCGTGAGAGGTAGATCATGTCCGACCACGTGGATCATCCGACGGACTAGATGGCTTCCAGTTAAGCACGCTTCACACCTCCTGATAACGCCGGGAGTGACACCCGACGAATTCCTCACACTCAACCGGGTCTTGCCGCTCGTCGTATTGTGGTCCACACGGATCCAGATCCAAAATCAGCAGGTTCTGAAATAATAAAGGAAAGGAGTTGGAAAGCATGGCAGTTTGAGAGACAACACGAAAACCCAACACGAACGCAAGACGAAAAGTCCTTGTTCATCTCACATAAGACTACAAAAAGATGGGTTCTATTAGGGTCGACACGTTTCTCATACAAACATGAAGTATCATGATGTATGTACAACCCAAAACACGAACTCTCTGGAACCTTCAAAGATAACAGCTCATGTTAAGTCAAGCCAAGATTAGCCCGTGCCCATTCTGCATGTCTCATCTCCGGCATGGGTCCAACTCAACCTGCTCAGCGGATCTTCCGAACTTGAGCATACTTCCTGCACGAACAGACTTGGTCTAGGTCTGGTCGGTCGGTCGATGCACAAAGATGTCAAACCAGGTCACAGTTGGCCGGTGTCCGTTAGTACTTTTCCGACTCGTGATGGGACCAACCTGCTTAATGGATCTTTTGGACCTATATCTGGTGTACGCACCCACTTACACTAACTGGGTCCAATAGCTTGGGTTTTTGTGGTCAACCTGTCCTACCATGTTGGGTCTTGGACCGTTTCCCAAGCCATCCCAGTGGATCATTCTAAGGACAAAGTGAGACCCGGAATCCAAAACCAGACGTACATTCACACGGGTTTGCCCTGAGAGTTGGTATGGAATGTCTCGAATAAGACGTCACAAGGCCTGCTTCAGGTGTCCTGACCTGTTCCATGCGACCTGACCTAAGTCGAGCCCAACGCACACCCTTACGAGCCAAGGTCTAAACATAGGGCTGGCAAACGAGCCGATGAACTGAACAACCCTTCTTCCATATGAACGAACAGCTAATTCTTGTCTGAATTTCGAACGAATCGTGGATGGATCATTATGTCCAAGATGAACCGAGAGAGAGAGAGAGAGCTTTTCCTAAATACGGCTCCTCATTTACCTAAATTTACAAATTTGAAACAAAAATGACTCTTCATTAACCTTAAAGACCTATTTCAATTACCTTGGGAGGCATGGTTTTGATAAAAAAACTATGTATATATATATTAGATGGTTTAGTTCAGCCTTTATGGTTAGATCTTGATTTTCAGATCATGAACCTAACCATGACTTTTGTTTGTTTTAGAATTAAATCAAACCGAACCTTACCGCCAGCTTGGTTCAGGTCTACCGGGTTGGTTCGGTTTCATCGGTCCCTCAATATTCCATGACGGTTTAAGGGGATGGAAGAAAAGAGATGGCTTGCGGCGTATGAGCATTGGCAAATGTGCAACGCACAGACGCGCCTGATCTCTCTTCCTCACGTGAAAACTTGTACTATTGTACCCTTGCTCTACGAACCAACTGGCAGCAATAAGGATGCGAGCTTTACCCTTCTTGTCATTATAAAGATTCTCTCTCTCAGACGCTGCTAAGCCGTTAGCGGTTTCGGATTCCGGCCTCAATTGGCTTGGCGCAACGCCGTCCACTAACTAGATAACGAAAAGTAACTGAAATTTACGTCTACCCCTCTTAATAATAGAAATTCTGGAATGCGCCGTTTGTAATTTCCTTAAGTGCTGAAAACCCTTTTGAATTATATTCTGTTTCCCGAAACCCTCGTTGAAAACCCCTGTTTGATCTTGGTTGCAACCCAGATTCACTCAATTAGGCTCGGCTTGAGATCAAGTTATCTTGAATCAGATTGAGCTCGACAACTTCGACTGAGCACAAGAATTAGCTCAAGTAAATGTTGGAAGACCCAATTACATTTTCATGGTATTATAACGCTCTACTAGGCTCGGCAATTGCCTGAGCCAAATCCTGGCATGCTCGAGCACGGCTTTTGAACAACTTGAGCTTTGCACCAACTAAAAAAGTTCAACTCTAGCTCGAGTAATTGGTGAGAAGCTCGGTCAATCCCCCACCTCGGCTCAATGTAGGTGACAACCAGCACATGTGTACGTTCAAAGGGTGCGACCAAGTCTCTACTCCTGTCTGCAGTTAAATAATCAATAGGTGTACCCCCAAAGAGCTCAAGCTTATCATATAACTATATTCTACCATTTTCTTTCTTGAAATGTATATAGAATTATTGCACGTAGAGAGTATTAGCTAGTTGACAGGGCTCTGTGACTCTCACAGCGCGTGGTGAATTTAATTCTGCCTTTGGCTTCCTGTTCTGAATAATTAAATGAATATATATATATATATATATATATATATAGAGAGAGAGAGAGAGAGAAAGAGAATTCTATCATGCATACTTTTAACATGTGCATACATATGTAATATCTTTGTTTTTAAGATTGTGTATTTTATATATATATATATATATATATATATATATATATATATATATATATATATATATATATATATAAATAAATGTTCAGGTCAAAAATATAGATGTTGAGATTAATGAGTGGTCACACCAAGAAAGTTCATATATATAAGGAGGATATTTAAAATAAATTGAGAATGACATAAATAGAGAGAAAATCATTTAACATGGTTTGAACACACAGAAAGACAACCAAAGAAAGCTCTAGTAAAAAGATATGAAAAACCATATTGTTAAAATGTGAAAAGAGTAAGAGGAAAATAACAAAGTGTTAAAAGAAATAATAAACAATGATTATTTGTTGAGTTAACTAGCACATGATTGAGTTATATAGAAATAAAGAATCGATGTAGTTGACCCAATCTAGTATGAGAAAATCGAATCCTATCAACCTCTAACATGCCTATTTTTCGGTGACATTAGTGTAATTTCAAAAAATTTAGGGGTTCCAAAAAAATAAAAGAAAATGTTATTATACTCGTACCTCAAAAATGATCGAGTATGAGTGAACATCGCCAATAGTGAAAGGGTCCAATCATTATATGGAGAGAGCGGAGGGCAGGGGGGGATAGTAGATGCATAATGTTTAAATCGCATGATCTTACTACTAAAACATCTCCACGGTTGATCTCAACAATTAAATGATGAAAATGTTTATATAAGATTATGCACCGAAAGATATTATGTATTTACCACTTCTTATATATATATATGTGTGTGTGTGTGCGCGTGTCGGATCCTACAACCTCTCAACACAAGGACAAATATGCATTTTCCTTACTTTTTAGGGTACAAGTTTAATAAGATTGTTCTTCGCATAAAACCATGGTCTCTTATTTATCTATCTATGCATTGCACACACACATATATAGCGATAGCTATGGTTTGGCTTGAAATTCCACGCATAAAACCATTTGTTTATGACTGTAAATATGATAAAACAAAGATGTGTCAATAAAGTCAAACCAACTGTATCCAATAGGAATCTCCCATCAAATAATGATTTGTGGGTGCATGTTAGGTTAGGTGTCTTGATTGTTGGTGCACACAACTTACTTTGCACCAAGACGCCGCAAATTCAAAAGTTGGTTCGAACTAAGATGCCAATCCATGGCTTTTCGCTTTCTTTTCCCCCAAAACAACACAACACGCTTGTTTAGACTTCACAATTTTCTAAAAACAAGAATTGATAAATAGTTCGAAATGAATAAAGAAACTTTCTCATAACATACTAATAGTGACCATTGAAGCTTATCAAAATGGTTTAATTTATACACTCAGGTCGATTAGGGTGAACCCAAAGCAACCCGACAAAAGTCAGACACTATTTTATATACATGTAGATTTATATTACCTATACAAGTACAATAATATATATATATATATATATATATATATATGCATGTATATTATGTATACATGTTTTACTTATATATACATACATACAAATATAATACACATATTTTACATAAATAAATACGTACAACATGTACTCCTTACATGTTTATACATATCCTGGTCACAATTGGTGTTAGCCCAGACCTCATCAAGTTGGCTCTGTGTTTAAAGGAAATGAACCAAAGAAAAATCAGGTCAGACTATTTTTGACCCGAAATACGAAGTACCCCAACCCCAAACCAAATTTGAGTCCCTACAATGATAACTTACAGCCTTTACTTATAAAGAAAAAGTTTCAAGATTTGGGGTCAGTTTTTTAGAGATTATCAACGATATTTAATACCATATTTGCATATTTCACAATGTTTTCTCTCGAGACATTGTTTTACTATTAAAAATGAATTTGTCTTTTTTCACTAAGGCCTTTTGTCATTTAAAACGATACAAATTTAAAAAATTTCTGTCTAGGGTTAGCAATATTGACCTGACCCGATCAACGTCGACCTTGGTGGGGAATGATCAAACCCGAAACTGATCAGGTAAGGTGTGAGGGTAAGATGTCCTTTTCCATACCCGCCTCATACCCATCTATATATATATATATATATATATATATATATATATATATATATATATATATATATACCCACCTCATTAAGGTA
This sequence comes from Brasenia schreberi, assembly GCA_036023115.1. Taxonomy (NCBI): domain Eukaryota; kingdom Viridiplantae; phylum Streptophyta; class Magnoliopsida; order Nymphaeales; family Cabombaceae; genus Brasenia; species Brasenia schreberi. The sequence goes on from JAYKKT010000033.1 coordinate 1,560,987, forward strand.
TATCGGTCCCTGACTCGACCCATTGCCATCATTTATTTCTGATGAGTGCCTGCTGCGTTGTTTGTTGTTTAAGACTTTCGGCATCCTGCCCTCGCCTCCCTTTGGTCCAAAGTAGAGCCGGTAAATGAACTGAGCCGCTCGTAGTTCGGCTGCGTCTGCCTCGCGTTTAGTTTTTGGTTTGTTAAGCCATCAGAGCTGAACATGAAGCTGTATTCAGCTTGGTACGTCTTCTGAAGCTGGTTAAATGACATTAAAGGAGCTTACTTAAACCATATATATATATATATATGTATATATTCAAGGTTACACTGTTGGGTGTTTTAAAAGCCCATCCTTTTAGGATATTTAAGCAAATCTCTCCCTCCCCGTCTTTCTCTATATATATTATATAATATTATTACATCGAGGAGGCTGAAGTCAGGCATGACTCAGGAAATAGAACTTACTATTTGTATGTCATGAATCTAGAGCCTGATAGGAGAGAGCATAGTCCATCACATATCAATTTATATTTAAATCTATTTAAACATTTTCATTGTTTGATCAACATGATCAAAGGTGAAAATTTGAATCTAAGAAATATTTAACACAAAATACGAAAAGTGTAAATGTACTATTTATTTTTAAAAGTTATCATTGATCATTCAAATCGAATAATAAGGATGTTTAAGTGAATTTGAACATGACTGAGTATACATATTTATCCCCCCACCCACACACACTCTCTCTTTCTTTCTCTCCATAAGTGTGTGCACGTGACACACACGTATGCGTAATGGTGTGTGTTTAAGTTGGCTCATCAAAGGATAGAAAGTACAACAGACACACTATATATGTGTGTGTGTGCGCACCTGACGCACACATACGGGTGATGGTGTGTGTTTAAGTTGGCTCATCAAAGGATAGAAAATACAACAATTTTGGGTTGTTATGTTTGTGTCGCTGGTCTACCAAATTGTAACTAAAAGACATGACTTGGGGAGATGATCCTAGAAATAATTTGGGGACCGAGTGATAAAAAAACGTTTACATTGCAAAAACTCTTATTTTTTAAAAGCTTTCAATTTAGAAACCAATTTGTTAACACAAGCAACTTTTTGTTTCTTTTGCCTTCAACTTTTTTTCTTTTGCTTTCTTTCTTTTTCATATTTTTCAGAAAAACGGTATTTCTCACTTTTTCATGAAATTTTCACGTGGATAGTTTCAACAAAAATCTTTCACTTCCTTGTCTTACTGTATGCAACTCCATATTAGTTTGTGGCTCAACTATGCAATTTTTACTTGACTCCAACTGACATGAGCTCAACCTGCCGCTATTATATATATATATATATATATATATATATATATATATATATATATATATATATATATATATATATATATGAAATCTCAATCCTGTTGAACTGTCTAACTTTGACATTGTTTACTTACAATACATAAGTATAATTTAAGAATCTTAAAAAAAATAATATTATTATACTTATGTACCCAAAAAAATGTTAAAAACATAAGTAAAACACTATCAGTAGTGAGCACAATTCAATCTCTCTCTATATATCTCCAAGCTTAAGCTTGCACAACAGGAATCCTGGTGAACATGTAAAGGGGGATCCTTGAAATTTCACAAACATGAGTACCCGAAAGCAAATTAATAAAGAAATCAGGGACTACTCTATGATTTTCTCACGATAAGGAAAAAAATCCCGCACGCCGTCCCTAACATTAGAAGGTTGAGAATTTTAGATCCACCGAAATTACCATTTTAGCCCCATTTCTTCGGTCAACAAAATAAAGTACCGGATGGGAAAAAAAAAGTTGTTTGTAAAATCTAAGCGACCCCTCTTCTTTCTCACTAGTGCAGTGTGTTGAACGAAGGAGCTGTACTCTCTCTCTCCACGGTGTACAAATGAGGAAGATCATAACAAGCATAACTGAAAGAGATCACACACATTGAGTGGTATCCTGAAAACTTGCTTATTTTTCTCTTTAGTTGGTTGTTTGGAGTCGAAGGGTGAAAGCGATCACCTGCAATTTGCAGAATCTCGAAAATTTCTGCTTATTTTTCTCTGTGATTAGTTGGTGGTTCTTCTTCTTCTCCTCCATCATCTTCGTGGTGGTGGTGTGGAAGATTAAAGAAGAAGAAAGAGGAAGCAAGGAAGAAGATGATGGAGAGCAAACAGAGTTTTTTGTCTGCGTTAAAGGAAGAAGTTATTCGCGGGCTATCCCCGGCGAAGTCGAGGGCGAGGAGCGCGTCACCCATGGCGTCTTTTCTCCGCCGGAGGAGGTCTCCGGCGTCGTCGTTGCCGGAACCGATGGTGGTCGCCCGGTCCGGCAGCCTCCGGCCGGTGGGGGAGGCGTTGGCGCCGTTGATGGAGGGACCGGATCCCGACGGGTCGAGGGAATCGGATTGCGGGAGGAAGGAAGGTTGGGGGTCCGGAATACAGCAGTGGATGAAGGGACAGATTCTGGCAAGGGCGCCGTCCGTCTCGTCGTCCGGCCATGCCGGAAAGAAGTCCGACCTCCGGCTGCTCCTCGGAGTCATGGGCGCGCCGCTTGCGCCCGTTCATGTCTTTACCGCCGAGCCTCTTCCTCATCTCAACATCAAGGATACCCCAATTGTGAGTCGCACTCATCTTCCCCTTTTTCCACGGAGAGAGAGAGAGAGCGAGAGAGAGAGAGAGAGAGAGAGAGAGAGAGAGAGAGAGAGAGAGAGAGAGAGAGAGAGAGAGAGAGAGAGAGAGAGAGTTGATTCCTTTTCTTTTTTTGGTATGTTCTATTTGGTTTTGTCTGTTAATATTTTGTTTTTTTCCCCTTTTTAGAAGGAAAAGGCATGAAATTATAGTATACCTTCCTTTTGTTGATTTTGGGGTATACATACAATATGTATGTATGATATGTCTCCACAAGTCCATACCGTTTAAATCACTTAACGCTTTGATGCATAGAAAGAATAAGCAACAAAGAGAGGCTTCGGAAGCTGCTTGTTTGATTTCAAGGAAATGGAAGGTAAGATGTGATAATCTGATTATTTGCTACGATTGGAGAAAAGAACGGGAAGATTCTGTTAGAGCAGAAGTATCGGTTATGTTCAAGTTCTCCATAGAATGAAGGATTGTTTGTTGTCGAAAGACTTTAGTTCGTTCTAGCTTTAGGTTTCTCTTATATTTCTTTCTTGCTTTTCGCAAGAATGCAGGTTTTGTTTTGAACTTGGTTGTTCTGTCCTTACCAGTAATTCGAAACCAAGAAAGGTTTCAGGAGCATGATGACAGTTTCAAAGATAGTATAATTTGCTGAGTATTCCACGATGTATGAGTTGGTAGCGGTGTGAAATTCACGGGAGTGTTTGTAATGGTAATCTTTTAAATAGGGCTCTTCTAAGCACTTTGAGGATGCAGTGCGCAGCTGAGCAAAACGGTGTCATGACAATTTCCAAGTACTATTTGATTTTTACAATGACAAACAGTTTGAAGACTTTGGATTTGTTACAAAAACATGCCTTAGTAGTATCTTGCTGCACAATCTTCTTCTCCTTTAAGTTCTTCTTCGGTGCTTAGATGCTAATATGGAACTCGTCTTAGCTCAATGGTAACTTAAAATCCATGTATGCGACCCCACTGAGCATGGGAAAAGGCTCGAGTTTGGTTGTTGGTTCTTCTTGTGTGCCGCAGTCAGTTTCGATGTTGCGATTATCAGGTTTTATGTCTTACATTTATTGTGTTCCCCATTTGTAGGAGACTTCGTCTGCACAATACATCTTGCAACAGTACACTGCTGCAACTGGTGGCTTGAAGTTGCAGAGCTCCATCAGGAATGCATATGCCATGGGAAAGGTGAAGATGGTAGCTGCTGAATTTGAGACTGCCACAAAGGTTATGAAAAACAAGAACCCGGCTAGAGCTGCTGAGTCGGGTGGATTTATTTTGTGGCAAATGATGCCAGATATGTGGTACGTTGAACTCGCAGTTGGTGGTAGTAAGGTGCATGCTGGTTGCAATGGTAAGCTCGTGTGGAGACATACCCCATGGCTTGGAGCTCATGCTGCCAAAGGGCCTGTTAGACCTTTACGCCGTGCCCTTCAGGTTGGTCAAGATCCTTCGTTTCAACTAAAGATCTGTGTAATTGAATATTGTTGACTCATGATATGTGATTAAATTTCCACTTCATGGTGCCAAAATTTTAACTATATTTTCCATCTTGTCCTGTTATCTTGTAAGCAGGGCTTGGATCCTAGGACTACCGCAAACATATTCGCAGCTGCCAAGTGCATAGGGGAGAAGCAAATAAATGGGGAAGATTGTTTCATTCTCAAGCTGTGTGCTGATCCAGAGACCCTCAAGGCAAGGAGTGAAGGGCCTGCAGAAATTATACGTCACGTTCTGTTCGGCTATTTCAGTCAAAGGACTGGCCTTTTGGTTCACATTGAGGACTCACATCTGACTCGAATTGAATCAAACGGCGGAGATGCAGTGTACTGGGAAACAACCATTGACTCATTCCTCGATGATTATAGACCAGTTGAAGGAGTTATGATTGCTCACTCCGGCCGATCGGTAGTCACTCTTTTCAGGTTCGGTGAGATGGCAATGAGCCACACTAAAACAAGGATGGAAGAGGTATGGACGATAGAAGAAGTGGCATTCAACATTCCCGGGTTGTCTATGGATTGCTTCATCCCTCCGGCCGATATAAGGTGTGGATCGATTAGTGAAGCTTGTGAACTGCCCCGTGGAGAGAGAGGTAAGAGCATGTCTGGCACAAATCGGTCTAAAGTTGCCGCTGTAGAGAAACCACAAGACAATCTCGATAACATCATATGGAGGGTGGAAGTCTGAACTTCTGGGTGCTCCCGGATCCCCGAAGTTAATATGTTCATATTGGTAGCCTAGTTTACTGACCCATGCTAGATGGTGGCAAATGACACTGACCCCTGGTAAACAAATTGGCCACATTGTCTGCCGACAGAGTATCATCAATTCCGAGTGCTCTCGTAGGCAATGGTAAATCTTTTTTACTGTTAGTGGGGAAACCTGAAGTCCTTCCTCTTTAGTGTATTAATTCAGGTTGTGGTCAATGTTGGATGAATATGGGAATTGGTGTTTTTCTGGTGTCTCCCATACTAAAAGGAAACTGCACCGACCCCATCTGATGTGATTTACCTTCAGTGACTGGTAACCTCAATTCTACCAAAATTTGATGTCAAGAAGCACGTATTACTCACAATCAATCTTTCAATCTGTTTGCTGTGGCGCTGCTTACCCTTAGTTTCTCAAGTGATTGCTGTTTATGGTATTGATTGATAGCTCTAAGCTACCATTATTGGGTTTGGGAAGTTTTGTTATAATCATCTTTGTCGAAGCAAAAGCAGAAAAGAAGGAAAGGAGACAAGTCATCGTCCCTCTTGAACTAGATGTAGAAAAATCTATTCGTGCTTGTATTTTTTTTCCTGGTCTGTTTCTCACTGTGCTGTAAGGTGGTAACAAATGTACAGACAGTTTGATCCATCACAAGTTATTGAATGCTTTTAATTTTGGTCATGAGCATCTCATTTTGCTTTGCTTCGTAAAATAGCGACCGTGTTGAAGGTTGTGATTGGAATCATGTGCGGTGTGAGTGGAGGGTTTCAGAGATGAGATGTGTCTGTACTGTTGCTGAGGAACTCCTTTGTCTTTTTGACCAAGGTGAACTAAAGGGGAATATATGTGTTTGCCTTGTCTGCGATAACAAAAGTCACCGTGTAAAAGCATCATTACAGCAGGGCACGAGGTTAAAGTGCTCCCCACTAATGCACCACCCAACTCAATTTCATACCCAACCCGGATTTTAGTGATTTAGATTTTAGATGTCATCTTTGCAATGTTTGTCCTTTGCATCGACCGGAAAAAAATGGTTTCTGGCAATTCTGTTTACTAGTGTTGATCAGATGCTAGAAGAAAGAAAACTTTTTGCCGAGATTGAAACTTCTTGCCTATACATTCTATCCTGGCTCTCGATGTAGGATTTGTAGCAGATGACTCGTACTGTATGAAAGAAAGCATGAACGAGTGCCCGATTACTGAGCCTCAGAGGCCGTTTGGAGCCTATTCTGTAAGTCTGAACCTAATGAGTTCAGAGCGAATTCAATGTCTTCTTCCTCCGTCCACTTAGATAGAAACCTCTCCATTTGCAGCTGAGACCACTGCTTATTTCCTTTCATGCTTAAATGCTTCTTATGCTGCTCGATGTTTTGAATCATAACAGCTTTATTTGACCATGCACGACTTGTGGAAACGCTGTCTTTTCTTGGCTAGCTGGAATAAGATGAAGGCAGTCGAACCTCGGGTTTGAGACTAACTGAAACTAGAAACCTATACAACACGAACCCAGCCCGGCCCTCGTGCTCTTATCTCATTTCGGTAATCAAAATGATCTCAGCAAGCCCACATACAAGCTGAAACAAGCAGCTCATCTCCTTTAGCAGCCCTACTTGTTACAGGCCATAAATTTTACACAAGGGCATGCCATGTTCCCGCCAGAAAAAGTCGGTGATTGTCTCCATTATTAAGAAAAGTTTTCAAAAAAAATCTATTTATATGAATATATAATACATATTCTTCATATAATAAGTTGGTGTCTGAATTATGTGCATCTATCTTGTCCCTTCGACAAAAGAAATTCCTTGCTTTTTCTTTTCTGGAAAATTTAAGGGACGTAACTTCTATGAGCTGGTTCTCCATTCCCTCCTTAAAAGCCTTCAATGCGACGTTTCACCCTCCTTATATGAATGGACATCAAAAGAGCAAAGACTAACCAAAGCAAGGGGCTAAAAACAGAACATGAGCTGCATGCATTTAGAATTTCCCTTTTTCTTTCCATCATCCACTTAACATGTGCTCATGCTGTGTTCGTTTGTTCTCTGTGTGTGTGTGAGTGTGTGTGTGTGTGAGAGAGACAGAGCTTCCATCTTACATTTAAAGTGTGGTATAGGCAAAGGAACATGGCCATGTCCATAACTCCATATATGTGGACCATTCTCATGATCCATGTCCTGCGATGCACGCACAGCTATTGTAAAATATTCATCTTTAGAATAGGCCTCGTGCATGGAATGCGATCTGACGGCCCATATTCCTCATGATCTAAGGCCATTGTCCATGATAGATAAGGGCCCCATGAAGACACATGTGTTGTCTGATTCAAAGCATCAATTTTGCACGTGCTTGCCCGTGCCAACATATCCTTCATCCTTAAGCTTTCCTTTACACCCTTGACCACCCTTTTCTCTCTCATCCTTTCCTATAATAAATTCTCTTTCACCCTCCGTTTCTTTGTTATTGTGCCCTACTATGTCGATTACCAGCCATATATGAACCTATTTCACCGGGACACGACACCTTTTGATGAGTCATAGGTGATATGTGTGAACATGCTGTCTAGACATGAAAGCTGCAAGACACGACTCGTTCAAAGAATGGTCTCCTATGAAAACTTCATAAAGAACACAAATCTGGCCATTAACTAGATGCAGATGCAATGAAAATTTTCAGTGTATTTCCTCTTCTTCTTCTTCTTCTTTTTTTTTTTGCTCACAAAGGGAGTAATGAATTTGTCTATTTAGTTAGGTATGTCTATGCACTTAATTTGAATACATTTATATAGATTTAAAAGACAAACCATAATTGCATCGAGACTGCTAGCTCAACGGGAGAGTATTCTAGCTCTGTTGCTGCTGGTGGAGAGTTCGTCTCCCTGAGGGTGCATGTGTGTTAGCTCTGCCTCCTCTTGTAACTCGAGAAAAAGATGGGCCAATATATCCCCATAGAGCCCAAGCCTTTGCAACAGACGCTCAAACACGCTCTACTGACCATAAAAAAAGGAAAGTGTTTAGAATCCAGAGAGTCCACCACGGTCATGGTTGCTCTTTACGACGATCTAATGATCTCTTTGTGGAATAAAACCTATTTTTAAGATTTTTATTTTGTAGTTTTTTCAAGAAATTCTTGCTTCTGCATGCACTGCAATGGAGCACAGACTCTTCTTTTTACAGTACATAATGATGTTATTAGAAACAAATTGGGAGTAGTGACGGAAATCATTTAAGATAGTTTGGACTAGCAAAAGATGCTGTTATAAGAATATATGAAAAACTAGATTGTGAAAATGTTAAAAAAGTAAGAGAGTGACCACAAAGTGTTGGAAAGAAACAATAAAGAATGATCTAGTTTATATTGAGTTAACGGCTAGCATCACACATGATAGGGTCCAGTGGAAACAAAGAATCCGTGTAGCCGACCCTAACTAGTATGAGAAAATGCTTAGTAGTTGTTGTTATTGTTGAAGCTTGGTTGAGGCAGACCCATACCAGATGCACCATCCAAAAGGTAGACATGGCCATTTTAGAAATTTTCCTGGAACAGAACCAGAACCGGGCCAGTTACAGTTTCAATTTGAGTCTTAAATGGCTTAGAACCAGAAAAAAATCATCCATTAACCGTGTTTCGGTTCTAGTCTCGTTTCAGTTCACCGAAAGGAAAAACCAGAACTGAATTGGGTGGTTCACGGTCAAATTTGATGGGTTCCAGTTCCTGCCCAGTTTGGTTCTGGTTGGATTCGTCAGGCCGGCTGGTTCCAAACCGTCCATGTAGCTATACGACCTACATTTCCCAAATGCCAGCACCAACAACATCTGAACGAAGGAAATGAAGGCGTTCCCCTGATCTTTTCATAAGTTTCAGCATTCAATTATGGTCAAGTTTATTTCAATGCAATAATTTTATTGGTGTTCTTGTGATTCTTTTTCAATCTTTGTGGTGGTTCACCTTTGATTTTGAGAGGATCCAATATGACCAACAAATTAAATGTAGCAGACAGGAATTTAGTCGGCTTGCTGTTTTGCCTTAAAATCGAGTCATAGATGCTCGTACTCGTATTATTTATTGCCTGCATCAATGCGGTTTAGGACCCTTGACTTACATGTTGAGGACCCGAAGCATCCACTTGTTCATATTTGTGCCTTCAATGTCACTATACACCGACTACCATCATTCACAAATTCATGGTTTTTCCTTTTAAAGTTGGAAATTGAATAAAGGACAGGGAAATGCAAAGCCATGTGCATGTTAAAATCCTCTTTCTTCACTAATAAATGAGGCTAGTTGTTGGAAGGAAGGAACTGTCTGGCAGAGAAAGATGATTTGAGGATATGTGGCATGATCAGCCAAAACCAAAGCCAAGCCTTAAGTGGGTCAGCTAGAGAGATTAGCATATACAGTATCGATCAAACAAAATCAAAGTGAAGCTGCACAGAGAGTGTTGGCTCAACGACAGGGTGCTTTATTGCTGCTGGTAGGGAGTTCCACTCTGAAAAGGTGTTTTGTGAGTGTGTGTTAGGCTTCGGCCTCCTCTTGTAAACAAAAAAAAAAAGTGAAGTCAGTAAGGATGATTAATTGATATTATTTTGCTTGATATTGTGTCCTTTTGAATTTTGAAAAGGGTAATGTCATGACTTACTGTTTTCTTTCGACATTTTAGAGTCTTTCATTGGTGCCACACTTCCCTCAATTTTTTTTGTTGGCATCGCAGTCACTTTTTTACATCTACCACTTTGCCACTGAACATTTATGCACACGTGAACTGACGCCACCCTTCGACAATGCCATTCGGTCATCATAAAAGAAAGGATAAGGGTTGCATTAAGCTATTATTTGGATAGAAGAAGCAGACAATGTATCGTGGCAAACTAGGGTGGCTGAACACAAGTTGAGGTTTAAGGCAAAACATCGAAGCAAAGTCTTTTTAGAAGTTACAAAATTTACAGTTGTTCAACTTTAATCTTTAAAATTGCAAATTTCTTAATTAAATTTTATAATAAATTCTCAAAAAAATTATTTGATAATATAATATGGGCAATCCATTAGATTTTTCTTGAGATACTCTTGATACCAAGAAAAATCTACTAATTTTATCAAATTCTATAATCATAAATTTTGATGAGTACTTTTCTCATAAACCTTTCCTTTTCTGTACAAGAAACATATTTGTAATACTTCTTCCAATGCTAGAAATGCGAGTATTTAAAAGAACAACACCTTGCATAAGCGAAGTAACTACAAAAATATCTAAAGAAGGGGAAGCCAAAAGACAACGTATGGACTTCCCAGGAATCAAACTCACACCCTGTGTCTGGTGGAGTTGAGTTCCCTGCCAGGTGGGCTAATACCCGTAGATGCACTAAACATTACTTAAATAATTTTTTTATGGATGCATTTAGTATGAGCTTCCATGTTTGTGAACCCTCTGGCCATAGATGAGCTCGAACCTATTGCTCAAGCTTGGTTCATTTTGTTTTACAAATGGGTTTAAGTTTTACAACTGGCTACTCACATGCTTACGACACAACTTCGATTGACAAGACTTTAGCCACCTTTTTGTTTAGTGCTTTAAGAGGAACTCTTCGTCTTTCATGGTTTAACAGTCAATATTTGAGGTGGTGGTACGATGGAGGACCCTAGCATTTCTAATACTCACAAGCATATATATATATATATATATATATATATATATATATATATATATATAGAGAGAGAGAGAGAGAGAGAGAGAGAGAGAGAGAGGCCTGTTCGGGTTTTTCATTCGCTGCTTGTGTTGAGCTTTGCTAACTCATTTGAGCCTAGCCAAGTTTGAATCGAAGTATGATAGCTGAACAAAGAGTTTAATCTTCATAATGAAGATTATATAGAACAAGAATTTTCTTTCATATATAAATGATTCTCTTACAGTGAAAATATTTATTAACTAATTATTTATTTAAATGAGCTCTTACGTTATGAGATTGTACAAGTCAGTGTATTCAGCTTGTATGAGTATGAAGATGAGTTCAAACGGCCATTTAAACACCATGATCTTGCCGTGTTGGTGATGGCCTTGTTGCGAAAACTGGCGATAAAACCTTACTGCTGCCATTGCCGATGAACTCTTTGCTTTCTTTCCCCTCTAACTAAATTCACATTTTCATGTGCTTAGTCTTCTACTTGGCTAGATCATGGTGTTTAAATGGGCGCACGCGCAAACCATTGTTAAGCAAGCCAAGTTTTGTTGCTTAAGCCTGAGGGCTTCGCTTGTAACGTAGTAGGTTAGAGGGTTGGCCTCTTATGCTAAGTTAGGAGTTCAAATGCCGCGTATGCATCTGATGAGAGAATATTCCTTACCCAAGCTGCCTATTTAAAAGCAAAACTCCCGTTCGACCATTATCACTAAATTTTTACGTGCACAGCATATATATATATATATATATATATATATATATATATATATATATATATATATATATATATATATATGTATGTATGTATATGTATGAATATATATGTATAAGTGGTTGAGACTGAAGCCAAATGCATAGCCCGAGTGTCCAACTCATGACCTTCAACTTGTGAGTTGATCCCCTAGCGTTGCTTGTTGTGCACATTGTTTCATTTATAATATATGCAAAGATTACAATATGGAGGGCATGGACATGTCCATTTGCTCGAATTTAGAATTCTACAATTATCAAGTTTTTGATAGGGTGGTCCTCAAGAAAACGATTCTCTCTCACATTATTGCAAAATTGGCAAGATAATTCTCTCCCCCCTCCCCCACCCTCTCTCTCATATATATATATATATATATATATATATATATATATATATATATATAGAGAGAGAGAGAGAGAGAGAGAGAGAGAGAAACACACAACTCAGAAAATGGTACCCAAGAAAAAGTGGTGCACTTTTCTACAATTTAGCCTGTAAACGTGGCTGAAATCTTCACAAATGTTTGCTGAAAGCTCAAAGTACCAGTGATTTTGAACAAAGATGTGAAGGGGTGTTTGATTCATAGTATCATGTCTTTGGTACTGAAACTATGATTCTAAGTGTAGAAAAGACGGGAAACTATGGTAAGGACCATCACTGTTCCTTATTTGATTTTTACTTGAAACTGACACTCAGAACCATGGTTGTGCATTTGATTTACTCTTGAACCTGATACTCGAGCTTCAACTTCTTAGTTTGATAAATATCATTCTTATATATCAACCGTTTAACTAGTTCAATCAAAACTATAGACAATAATAAGAATTATAAACATGATATTCATACATTCAACCAACTAACTATTTGTGCTAGCTATTTATACTTTTGTATTCCTTTGAAATTTCGAAAGAATATCTCCTTGCCTGAACACAATTCTGGATGTTAAGCATTTACAATGATAAACATATCAACAACTATAACTTTTATAGGCCATTCAAAAATAGAATCAAACCTACAAAAAATAAATCAGTCTTAAAAAAAGAATAAATGATAATACACTCCAAAATGACATTCATAATTGTTTCAAATACAATTTTTTTGTACTTTTGATTTCTAGAAAATTTTTGTCAGTCTCCACTTACCCGAAGGTAATTTAGACTCACAAGAGAACTATAATACATAGATATTATCTAAAGAAGACGAATAAAAAGATCTTTTAAAGCATCTTTTAAAATTGGTTGTAAATGGATTTTTAAAAGGAAATATAACCTCGACGGATCAATTGAAAAATATAAGGCTAGATTATAGCAAAAGGTTTTATTGAAAACAATTGATTATTTTGATACCTTTGCTCTATGTGACTAAAATTTCTTCAATTTGAGTTTTGATAGCCTTAGCTTCAATTTACAAACTTGTTATTCACTAAATGGATGTTAAAACAACATTTCTTAAATGGTGATTTAGAAGAAGAAATTTATATGACACAACACGAAGGATGTGTAATTAAGTAGTCAAGAAAATAAAGTTTGTAAACTTCTCAAATCCTTATATGGTTTGAAACAAGCACCAAAACAATGGCATGAAAAATTTAATCAAATTTTGATTGATGATGGTTTTACTTCTATTGAAGTTGATAAATGTGTTTACACTAAATTAATGAATGGTGAATGTGTAATCATATGTTTATATGTGGATGACATACTTATTTTAGGGCCATATTATATTGAAAAAGTTCTAAAAAAAAATATTATTTTAATTGTTATCATGTTTCTTCTCCATTTGATGTAAAATTAAGTTGGTATCAAACAAAGGATGCACTATGGCATAATTAGAGTATGTTAAAATTATTTGATAATTGATGTATGCTATTATAACATGTACTCGACTGGACATTGCATATGCAATGAGCAGATTAAGTCAATATACAAGCAATCTAAATAAGCATCATTAAAATGTTCATCAAGTATTAAAATATTTGAAAGGAACAGTCGATTAAAGCTTCATCTATAGTGAGAGTCCTTCAATTTTAGAAAGATATTAAGATGCTAGTTAAATTAACTACTCGGAAGATCGTACCTCTACAAGTGGTTGAATATTTACTATTAGTAGGGGTGCCGTTTCTTGAGATTTTAAGAAACAAACATACATAGCTTATTCCACCGTAGCTGTCAAGTTCATAGCTTTATCTTTGGTAGGTAAAAAAGTAGAATGGTTAAAAAACTTCTTGGCAAGTATTCCTTTGGGAATAAAACCAGCACCATCGATGTATGATGCCATTGTGTTGTCATGAAGCAATAGCCATTGCAGAGAATAAGACTTTCAATGTGCATGAGACATATACAATTGAGGCATAATGTGGTAGCCGACTGCTTCTAGAAAGATGGAACAATATCAATTGATTAATAGTCGAAGTGAACTTGGCCGATCATCGACAAAGTCTGTAGGAGGAAACAGTATTATATGAAACATCGGGGAATATGAGACTTATGTAATTTGAAAATTAACATTGATGGTAACCCAACATTTGTGATTGGAGATCCTATGAAGAAGGTTCATATGGGTAAAACAAGTCCTTTGTTAGTGCTAGCAACCAAGTACTCCGCTACATGGTGTGAGATGTCTAGCCAGAAGGTAGAAAGTACTTGGTATCATAAGTAAATAAAAGGGAAGGATAAGCTTTAAGCTTTTAATAGACCTATAGCGTATCCCACTTATGGGTGAAGTGCTATGATTATGCAGCATACATTTCGATGAAATCTACCTATTTATGAGTGTCAAGTGCGATTCGCTTGTATGGAGTTAAAGACATGATCTCTTAGAAGCACTCATGAGAATTGCAGTATGTAGCGTGGCATAGTGGCGCAACTTCTGGCGATATGACGAAATTGAATGGGGGTGTACAGTGTGGCCATTAGTACCAGACCTCCTTATGCCTAAGTAATGTGTATTAGTTCGGATGGACTAAATGGTTTGAAGCTTCACGTCAACTCAACTTATGTCATGGATTAGTGATCTCGTAGTTGCTAAGGTGGGACCATGATCCATAAAAGACCTTCTAGATAAAGTCATTTGTGGTGTTAACCCGGGGAAAAATCTTGTTTTAAAATTTTCTTAGGGTTTATCTTTGAAACTGGTTGAAATATGTGAAGTTGTTGTTGTTTAGCTTTATTTCAAAGTCTGTGTCCCACGTTACTTTCAACCAAAGTTTAAAGGTTATATGTCGATATGTGTTTTGGGCTTTGTAAGAAACAAAATGAGGTGTGTTAGACTCGTAGCGCTAAAAATGGTACAGAGCTCATGGCTGGTGCAAAGTGATAATTGTGCTCGCTAGTAGCACATGTAGTGGTTGACTCTTGAGAAATTTTCAACCATATTTTGGCACAAAAACTCACTTACTTGAGTGATAATATGCTCATTAGTAGCATATGAAATGGATGTAACTCTTAAGTATTTAACATCCCTGTTATGGCATTGAGAGTCACTTTTTTGAGTAAAAATTATGTTTATTAGTAGCATATCATGAGTTATATATTTACCATGTCTATATATGGTAATATTGTAAATAAGATTCATCAACTTTTCTCTTATTTTGTGAGTCTTTTCTTACTTTGTTTTAAAGAAAGCTTTCAAGTTCAATTGTAGCGTTAATTGGATTTGTAACATCATCATCTTTCTTTTACCATCATCTTTCTTTTACTGGTTTGCTTACAACTCGATTGTGTTTGTGTAAGATGAACTGAGGGTCTTCATTGTATCCTGAAGGTGTTTATCAGGGTCTATTGCATTGGGTTATTTGATACCCGTTGTAGCAAATAAACCTAAAAGTTAGTTTTTATCACACCTTAAATAATAGCACTATTCTAACCTTCTTTTAAGGGTGTTAAATTTGATCTCTCAAGTATCAACTAGTCAAGAACTATGCCATCTACAAGAGGTCAACTCAAATAAAGCTTAAGTTTAGTAAGTATTTTAAGGAGCCAAATCAAGCTTGGCATGCATCTTCAGGCTTGGTTTGATGAGCTCTAAGACACCACTTCTTAGCAACAATCAAGTTGTGCTCGAGCTTAAATGAATCAAATACCGGCCAACTTTGGAGGGGCTCCCTTCTTATGCTTCCCAACTCGGATTATGAGAAATTCTCTGGGGTTCAATGGCTTGATTTCTTGTAGCTGCCTTCTTGAAATCCTAGGAGCAAAACAACCTCCAGGGAGTGCACTTGTTTTGTTTTTTTTGGCGTGTGTGCGCAACCTCACCATGACTATCGAGGTGGCAAATCGGGTCCAACCCTTTGTAGACACCATTACTAATATGGGTTCGCTTCATGGAGAGTGTGCATATAGTCAGCCAACCTCCAGGGAGTGCACTTGACTTCTTATAATTTGTGAAAATGGGATTGTGACTTGTGAGTGCTTGAGGACCTGTTGAAAGAAAAGATGCTGGTCAGCCTAGCCACAGAATCGGCAGTTTCCTAGTTAAAGTGATGTGGTAAATAAAGCATTAATCCATTTGTTGCTCGCTTAAGGGATGGCAATGTGTTTCAGGCGGGTTGGGTCGGGTCGTGTCATTTTATGTTTTTCTCAAAATAGGTAGACCTAAACAGGACCCTACTTTTTAGTGTTATTTTGGTTGATTGGGTGGTGCCTGTTGGTACCGTTTGAGAAGTCAAGGCTTCAGTACCCAGAAGGAAAAAATGAAAAACAACAGCCTTACATTGTTTTCGTGCTAGAGATTATGTTGACACAATTCATATTTGGGATTGTGCTTGTTTAATGCCACTTCATCTTGGGTCTAGATCTTGTCAAACCCATTGACACCCTTGTTATAAGTGAGGACTAGACACTCAACCCGTATTCGCAATGACCCAATTGCAACGGTGGAGCTCTACCAACTGAGCTATATCCCCCGAGCCAAGTGGAGAATACACGAAGGAGTTAGATGCTACTTTTATTCTTTTTGCTAGCACAGTTGGGCCATCCTGGACTTGAACCAGACACCTCGCTCGACCTCGCTCATGAAGTAAATCATGACACCTGCAATCCAACCAACCAATTGAGAGAGAATGAATAGAGTTTTTTTTGGACAACTCACCTAGTGGGCAACTTATTGGTCCAAGTCTTTTGGGTTGTGACTTGTGAATAGACCTGACTGGTTTCAGTTTTACCCAAACCTACATACTAGAACGAAGCGAGTTTTATATGATGGTCATTCTAAATTACTGCATATGACACATTCCAAGTCAGATTGGTATGCATCATTTGAAGACTACAAGAGAAACTCATGCCAGTGAATCTCCTTCACAGTCATGAGCGTCATCTTTGTTCATAGGTGATGAGGGCCACCAAAAGTCTCTTTTGTTGTAGCAAGTACCAGACGAAACCAGCCTCCCTTCAATTTCGTATTTGATTTTGTTGGTTTCAAGTCCAGTTCCATAATGGTTCTGGTTCCAGTTGTAGGTCCAATTTAGACCCCTTTTCATTAAAAGATCATTAAAGGTGAAATTTCAGAGTCGAAATCAATTCCTGTTTAGTTTTTGGAAGGTGGAACCATAACCGAACTAGAAAGGTCCCTGGTTCAATTCCTATTTTGGCATACTGTAGGGGCTGTTGGGGTGCTCCAACCACCAGGTCGAGTCCAAGGAACTACAGTTCCATGTTAAATTTCTGCATGGAATTGGCATTGCAGTCCCGTTCTTCCATCAGCTCCACGTTTGATTCGCAGCACTAGAACCAAAACTTCTACATTTTCTTTTTTCACGTTCAATTTACTTAAGCCCTTTCCATATGCCCGTTTGAAGCTCATAGCCTACATATAATGATAGATTTTATTATCAAGATTAAAGCTAGTAAGATTTTCCCCCAAGGGTCTCACACAAGAGATAATAATAATGGTACATGACATAAATAAGATACCACTCTCTTGACATACATAATAGCTCTTGTAGAATCTCTATGGTCTAGTGTTGGTTCGCGATTCAGATTCAATTGTTTCATATTCGATATATTGCATCGACAATAAGCATTGTCTTGAACGAATTATTGAGAATGCAGCATCATAACGGAATGACCACCAAAGCTTCAAATCATCCACAAGATGAAAGGTTCGTCTAACAGCATGTAGAAATCCTCCTGAAAATATTTAGGTAGTCTTGGAAAGCAGAATGCCAACTATGCTAACAAGCACTTCAGTTAACAAATGAGCCTGAGAACAGTAAATGTTCGAGCAGAAATACAATCACAGCTCTTTTTCAAGAACCCTTGAATTTCAAACGCCAATACAAAAATAGAGACAGTCGATGCAAAGAGAAGAGAGAGAAGACTTCTGTTGAGCAGCCATTGTGAAAGCATCACATTCATCCGTGCAAGGTTGTAACCCGAACAAGACTCCCACAGAAGAAACGGCACCCATGCTGAGCTTGTGCTCGATGAGGCCGCACTGGTGACATCTCGAACCCCCAACTAGACCTGTCTAGTTCGGTTAGATTGGAAGGACTGCTTCTAAATTGGTGGTTTTTGTTCCTCCAAAAACTGGAAACATTACGAAACTGGCTCCAGTTCAGGTCCGTTTTTGGTTTGATTCCTGTTTCGATGTAGTTTTTTTTGAAAAGCTAATATAGGATTTTAAAATCAGAACCAAAAACTACTGTTTCGGAACAGGTGGTTTCAGATCGACGGTTCTAGTTTTAGTTCCGTTTCAGTTCTCTTCTCCTATAGGTGGAACAAAAACCAAATTGTGGGATCCCTAATTCCAGTTCGGTTCTAGTTCTGGTTTCTCCGATTTCAGTTTAGCTGGTTGTGTAGGGAGTCAGAGTCCAGCTTGACCGCCTTTGGCCCCAACTCGACCAAGGTCTAACCCTCACGGCGAAGCTTCGCCCCAGGAAGGTGGTTCTCCCCCTTGAACGACCAAGATCCACGAGTTGCAATGTTCAATCTACATTGAATCTCACCTCAATCACTTCATCATCCTCTTGAGAAGTTTGGTTTCGTTCGAATCCCTTTCAATGGGTGGACTAAAGTTAGTGCTTGTGGAGCACAAAGAGCAATGACTCACCTTGCTAGAGGTCGACTAATAAGTTTAAGGTCACGAGCTCCATACCCAGGGCGTGCATCTAGCTTCGGTCTTCGTTCTACAAGAACTAGAAATAGTGCTTGTGGAGAGAGGCGCACACGAAAATTCAGAGTTAAATATGCTGAGGGGTTAACATTGTTATACAGCAATAATATCTCTGTTAATAGCCCGCCAGTTTACAAAATATCGGTGATTTTGTGGCATTGCTTGCAACATTGAGACAATGGATCTGATGGATGTGAGGGACGTTCTGTTTGTCGTTCCTTCTCGTCTCCCGCCCTCCATTTGAGCGTCAAAATTCGACCTCGCCAATTACCCAATTTCCGCCCCTCTTTCTTCTCTCCATTAGTCGTATTCGGTAAAGAAAATGGGGGAGAAACTCGCTCTTCCTCTGTTATTACCAGGCCGTCCTCCTTCAAAACCAGTATTCAACAAGACAAACAACCAATCGAGCCCCTCCCCTTTGAACCCTGTAATAAAACATCTACTTCTGGAGACCACCCACCCTCCTCCTCTACCCAGGATGCCACGGCTTGGGAAGTGCGACGACTCCAATCGAGGGAAGCCATGGAGGGACGATAGCCTCTCCTTAAATGGTAAGAGATTCCTCAGAACCCTTCTTGAATCCGAAAATGTCGATTTCGATCGGTTTCCTGATGTGGGTACCGTAGAATTCAGTGATAACGATACTGTGGGAATGATTACATCTTTGGGGTTTCATAAAAAATGGGAAACTTCTCTCAAATTGTTCGAATGGGAGAGGAAACGGGGGAATTTCAGTTTCGAGGAGCGTTCTCTTGCGGTGTTGATTCGGATTTTGGGAAACCACGGACGCGTTTCGGATGCGTTCTCGTTGGTGAATAGTTTGGAGAAAGATGGATTTGTTATGGATGTTTGCGTTCACTTCTCTGATTACTGCTTGTTCTAGGAACGGAAAGTACAGGGATGCCATCTCTGTGTTTAAGCAGATGACTGGTATTGGTTGTAAACCAACGCTCATAACGTATAACGTTATTATGCTTAATGGGTATGCCGTGGAACAAGACGCTTTCTTTCTTCAATTCCATGAAGAACGATGGAATTCGTCCCGACCCTTACACTTATAATACATTGATTTGTGCTTGTCGGCACGGGCCTCTGCATGAAGAGGCTGCTGAGTTTTTCAAAGAGATGAAATCCGTGGGATATTCACCGGATAAGGTTACCTATAACGCTCTTTTAGATGTATATGGGAAGTGTAGGAAGCATGAAAAAGTTTTAGATGTGTTGAGGGAGATGGAGAGTAATGGGTTCCGACCAACAATTGTGACATATAATTCTCTTATATCTGCTCATGCAAGAGATGGGCTTCTTGATGAAGCTATGGAGCTCAAGAATCAGATGGTGGCCAAAGGAAGAGCCCGAGATGTTTTTCACTTACACCGTGTCGGTATACTTTGATCTCTTTAGTTGCAGATTCAATCTCATCTTTATCATAAAGATATGATTCTAATTCTACATGGCTTATTGGAAGAACATTCATGGTTTTACACATGCTCTCCCTTTGAGGAATAATATGGAGTAGACTAAAAAAAAGGTGACATATAGAGAAACATAAGTTTTTTTATAGATGAGATCATAGCATTGTATCCCTTGTGTGAATTGAAGTATCAAAGGAATATGTACATCATAGCTCTAGGGTTAAGTTTATCCTCAACACGGTGGATATGGACTATAACCAAAGATATGGGGGATAACATGAAATAATTTTGTGTCACGAGTAAGAATTTTCCAAGGAGTTTCACCACCGAGTACTGAAGTTGACCTATTGATTAAATAAATTGATGCTAGGACAACTTTACCCCAATAAAATTTAGGAGCATTGTACCCAATAAGAAGGGTACGAGCTACTTTTAGAATGTGTATGTTGTTCTTTTCAGCTACCTCATTTTCCTGAGTATTTGGACAAGTAGTTTGATGAGTAATGCCATGCGGAAAGAGATGGTCATGCAATTGGCTAGAAAGATACTCCCCCCCATTGTCAACAACAATAACTAATCCTTTTCCCATATTAGATGGGGTGGCTACATGGATTCTTTGTTTCCATAAGGCCCTATCATATGTCATGCTAGCAATTAACTCAATATCAATTAGATCATTCTTTATTATTTCTTTCCAACACTTTTGTGATCGTCTTCTTCCCCTTTTAACATTTTCACAATCTAGTTTTTAATATGTTCTTATCGAAGCATCCTTGGGCGTTCTTTTTATTTGTCCAAACCATCTTAAACTATTTTTCCTCATTTTGTCTTCTATTGGTATTACTCCCAATTTGTTTCTATTAACCTCATTATGTATATGGTCTTTTCTTGTGTGACCGCTCATCCATCTCAACATCTTCATTTTATGCTACATGCATCTTTTGCACATGTTATGATTAATTACCCAACATTCACAACCATAAAACACAACGGGTCTAATTGATGCTCTATAATATTTACCTTTCAACTTCAATGATATCTTCTTATCACATAGAATACATGATGACCTTCTCCATTTTAACCAACTGGCATTAATTCTATGTGTAACATCTCCATCAAATTTTTGTCACTTTGAAAAATTGACCCTAAGTATTTAAAACTTTACTTGTGAGGGATGCAATGTGTGCCAATCTTAATTAATTTCTATGTAGTCTGAAGTCCCCAAATGATAAAACTTACATTCCATATATTCAGTCTTAGTTCTACTAAATCATAAGCCTTTACTTTCTAACGTTTGTTTACATAGTTCCAATTTCCTATTAACTTTTTTCTTAGACTCATCCACTAAAACAATGTCATCTGCAAATAGCATACACCAAGGTACCTCATCTTGATTATGTTTTGTTAACTCATCAATGACCAATATAAATAAATATAGACTTAAAGTTGATCATTGATGTAACCCAATATTAACTTCAAAGGAGTTTGTCATTGCTTCATAAGTCCTTATACATATTTTTGCACCATCCTCTTATAAGATTTATGTATGTCAATGGGATACCACTCTTTTTCAAGGTTCTTCAAAGAACATCTCTTGACACCCTATTGTAAGGTTTTTTTAGATCAATAAATATTATGTGAAGGTTTTTCTTTTTTGCTCTAAAATGTTTCATAAAACATCTTAATAGGTGAATCACTTCAATAGTAGATCTATCTAGCATGAATCTAAATTAGTTCTTTATTGTACTCGATACTTGTCTTAACCTACGTTCGATAATTCTTTCCCATAATTTCATAGTATGACTCTTCTTTCCATTATTTGAACAAAGAATTTTTACAGAGGAATGAAATTGGGTTAGGATAAGCTTATAGATAATTGGAAAGATAGCTAAAACTTCAGCTTTTGGGTTCATTAAATATTATTATAAATTGAGTACAATCATCTATGAAGGTGACAAAGTACTTATGCTCACTAAGAGAAATGATCGGAGTAAGACCTCTAACATATGTGACTTCCGAGAGTCACTAATAGGATAAGAGACACATTGATGTTTAGCCTTTTGACACATCACATTCAAGGGGTACATTACTGGACTAAGAGAAAAACTAAGGATCACACGATTGATTTTGGATACATGTAAGTGCCCCAAATGTTCATGCCATAATTGGTTCTCTACACCACTTGTGGTCATAGCTGAAGACGTACCAGAAGGATAGTTAGTTGTGCAATCGTCCAATATGTATAAATCTCTTTTCAAGCTACCATGACCAAAGACCTCCGATCATGAAAAACACAGCTAAAGGAAGAGAATGTAATTAAGCAATTAAGATGTCTTGCTAAAGAGCTGACAGATAATAGGTTAACAGGAAAGCTTGGGACATGGAATACATAAGGTAAATGGGCTAATAAGTTTGTACACTTCCCTTTCCTATCATACATATCTAGGACCCATCTGCCAACCGAATGGGTTCATTGTTATGAAAAAGTTTATAATTAGAGAAATATGTTTTATCTCCTACCATATGACCAGTAGGTCCAGAGTCTAATAGCAATAATTTAGATGTAGTAGTAGTAGAATTATCGAGTGATATATATGAATTTTGAGTTATAGTAGCATGAGATTTGGATGTGGACGGCTGATCACTGAGTCTTGACTCCGATACTCCGATATGTTTCATTAATGTTGTAATGGTCTCTGCACTATCTGATCACATTATAATACTCCGATATGCCAAATGTTCAGCATACTACGATACAATACGGGGGCTCGTATCGTGAATGCGGGTGTATCACACCGTATCGTATGATACGGGCGATATGCCCTGGGACCCTTATAAAGGGTCCCCGGCCGCACGAAACCCGTATTTTCTCTCTCCTCTTGGGTTTTTCAAGCTCGTTAAAAGCCAGTTTTCGCTTCTTTACTGTTTAAAGCTAAAAAATTGTGCTCTATGGTGTCTGTACAAGCCTCCAAACTCGGATTTAGGTATATTTTTAATGTTTTTTTCATTTTTTTCTTTTATATTTGTTGTTTTTTGTGTTATACGATTTTTATTACATTCATGAAGTGGGAGACACTCGATTTGAGTGTTATTTGAAGATTGGGGGATTTACGAAGTGCTTTTATTTTCAGGTTTTTGCTTGAATTAAAGTACTCGATTGAGATGGCAGGAAGGGGTGGTAGAGACTCCCATTATCAGTCTGATGATCCGGCATGGCAGTGAGGTTAAAGATTAGATGCTTATTTTGTGAAAAGGTGGTTAGTGGTGGAATTTCAAGGTTGAAACACCACCTAGCAGGAACCAGGAAAGAAGTTGCTCCATGCACAGGCAGAGTTAGAAGTGTGCCAGAAGGTATTAAATGGCAATGCTTGCAGATGATTGAGAGCATACAAGAAAGGAGACAACAAAATCATGATTTCCAGATGTGTGAAGAAGCTGATGATGCTACTGCCATTGGAGTTGGATTCACTGATAGTTTGCCTTCAGATGCTAGAACAGAGATTGGTAGTAGCAGTTCGCGAGCACTTAGCAGGGGAAAGAGGGTTGCAGCTGAAGACTTTGGAGGTTGTAGAAGAAGAAGTTCAGGAAGGAGTAGAGGAAGAACTTTTTCTACCATACATTCGTTCTTTCCTCCTTCCACTACACCTGGTGCTCAACCTAGAATTCGTGCTGCTATGGCTTCAGAACAACTGCATGATCAGACAGGCAGACCTTGCAGTGGGAAGATGGTTTTATGATGCATACATTCCATTTAATGCAGCAAACAATTTTCATTTTCAAGCAATGACAGATGCAATTGCTAACATTGGTCCAGGATACAGGATGCCCTCTTATAAGAAGTTGAGAGGGAAGATATTAGATCATACCGTCATTGAAGTGCAGCAATATTGTTCGACTTTGAGACAGTCGTGGAAGGAAACGGGATGCACTATCATGGCAGATGGATGGACCGATAGGCGAGGAAGGACATTGCTAAACTTTCTTGTATATTATCCTAAATGACTCATATTTTTGAGATCTCTAGATATGTCAGATGAGAGACACACTGTAGAGATCCTACGACAGGAATTTGATAAGATTATACAGGTTGTCTAAAAAATGTAGTCCAATTGATTACAGATAATGCAGCTAACTACAAAGAAACTAGAAAAGGTAGCAACTGAGTGTTGCCAAAATATTACAAATTCATTTACAACCATGCATTTATTTTGTGTATGATGAGGAGATACACAGAAGGTATAGAGCTTCTTCGCACAGTTGTAACTCGGTTCGCAACAAACTTCTTATCTGTACAGAGTATTGTGAGACAGAAGCAAGCTTTAAAGAGAATGTTCCCCTCAAATGAGTGACAATAATTTGCAGAGTTGCCTCAAAACAGAAGGAATAAAAAGTTGAATGAGATTGCAGAAACAGTTTTTAGAAGTTCATTTTGGAATGCATGTGTTAGATTATTAAAAATTACTTATTCTTTAGTGAAAGTTTTGAGATTGGCTGATAGCGAGGAGAAACCATCTATGGGCTACCTTTATGAAGCCATGGACAGGGCAAAAGAAGCGATCAGAAATAACTTTAATGGAAAAAAGAGAGATTATGTGCCCGTGTGAAAATAATTGATAGTAGATGGAATAAACAATTGCATCAGCTTATTCATGCAGCAACCTACTATCTAAACCCATCATTAAGGTACTCAGCAACCTTTAAAAGGGACGGTGAGGTTAATCGAGAAATCATTAAATGTATCGACAGATTAGTCCCTGATGAGAGCATAACTGATGCGATACATCGAGAGATGGAGATATATGATAATGCTCTTCACTTGATGGGTTTGCTTGTTGCAATTCGCAACCGCATTACGATGCGTTCAGGTGAATTGTTTATTTTCATATTTAAGTTTCATCTTACATTACTGTGGATTATGTCCATAATGTTTCTTTTTCTACAGATGTTTGGTGGAATAGGTGTGGAACTGATTGTCCAAACCTTAAAGATTTTGCAGTGAGAGTCTTAAGCCAAACCTGTAGTGCAACAGGTTGTGAAAGAAATTGGAGTGTTTTTTAACACATTCATACAAAGAAGCGCAACAGGTTGGAACACAAAAAACGAAATGATTTAGTTTATATTCGTTGTAACATATGCCTTCATGAAAGGTAATGTTGTATTACTTTCAAATTTTCAATTCAATATTGTTTAACTTCAGTCTTCAATTGTTAATATTATTTACTAATTGTTTATCTTTGTTTGTTGTAGGTAATTAAAAAAAGTAAATAGAAAAGAAAGTCAGTTCGATCCAATAAGTTTGGATAATTTTGATATATTAGAAGATTGGGTTATGAAAGACACTGAAGAAAATGCCCTCCTAACTGAAGAAGACGTTGCTTGGATTAATTTGGAAGGAGCGCAACAACAACATCAAGGAGATGAAGAATTTGATTTTGAAGAAGGTGTCGCTGATGATGATGAGGAGGATATGCAACAAGGAGAAGATGAAGATTATTTAGATGATGATCCTGATTATAATTTGTAAAATGTAACTGTGTTTCATTTTTTGGATTCAAAATATGTAAATTTGGATGCAATTGTTCAATGTTGAATGTTCAATCTGTACTAAACTTACAATATATGAATTTAAAGCAATTACTAGATTTTTTCAGATTTTTACTAATTTTTATTGATTTTTAATTAATTTTTACATTATTTTAATATTAAAGTATGATACGATACGCCCGTATCGTGGAGCCCAGCGATACACGATACGATACGCATCAGATAACACTGATACTAATGTGTCTTCTTTTCTTCATTTGGGATAATTAGGATGACTATGATCACAACGAAGCTGGTGTCCAGTAAGATAATTCCATCTCTTTCTAGCAATGACTGCTAATTCGACAGATTTGACCCATTAAAGGTAGTTTCTGCCCTCTTAAAATTATCAACCTTCTTTCCTGTAAGATCAAAGCTAGCATATGGCATTTCAATGTGTTTGCCCCTTATATGTTATACTCCCCCGGATCCTTCAATAAAGTACAGAACCAGATGAAAAAAAATATTCAGGAATTTTCTGCAACCACAATTCTCCTTTCTTTGGAGTTGACTACGTAAACACTTGGATACGACCAGATCTGAATACATCACTCTCTGAATACATCACTCTCTAAAAGACCAAAAAACACTAGAATATGTATCTAGTAAATAGTTTGGGGACTGATCTCAGAGAAAACATTCACCGTCTCCTTCCTTCCTTGTCGCATTGAACTTTTAGTTGTCTTGTCTGTTAACTCTCTTCTTATTTCTTCTGCTTTCTCCACTGTTATATTGTGCAGAATTGCCCGAGATAGTGACGGAGTAAGAGCAACTCGCTCCCTTGATGTCTTCGATGATAGGTTCGTTGGACTGAACCTTCTGCTGCTCCGACAAGGAACCAGGTGATCCGACAAGGAACCAGGTGACAATGACTCCGATGATGATGAAGACGATGGAAAGGACGAAGCAAGGTGCTGATACAAATGAGCTTTAAGCATAGCCGAAGTGAGAAGAAGTGTTGCAAGGCTCTGATACCATGATAATGAATCTTATTGATAATCAACAGAAATTTTACAAAGTATTCTTGAAAATCAACTTCTAATCTCAAACAAATACACGATCTCAAACAAATTTATGGTTGCTGCCTCTTTTCTTATCTTTAACCCTACCTCTAATGCTGATATTTATAAAGTGCTTATAAGTTATAACTTAAAAGGCTAATATAGAATAAGGATAGGTCCTATATCCAGCTGACCCGATATCCAGAAAGTTAAGTTACTTCTCAACAAGTTGCCCTTCCCGATCGCTCTTATATGTTTGCTAAATTGAATTCTAAAAGCTGTTCATATTCACTGAAAGAACTCAGGTGAAAACTTTGATGAAATGTAAAGTAAGATTCTATAATATTTAACAAAGATTGATTTTGTGAACATTGATGTGCATGTCTTCCTTGTTCAGCCGGCCTTTCTTTTTGTGTGTGCATCTGCACACACAATTGTGCCTGTATGCAACTATTTTCATGCTCTAAAAACCTTGGGTAAGGCAGAGGTTACATGGCCGTACATGTGAGTTTGTTGTGGGTTACGTTGTCACAATTTTGAGATTTCATATAATGACATCCGATTTGCATGTGGACTTTACATACAGACCCTATGTAATGATTACTGTAGTGATGCATATGGATCAACAGATATGGACGCACTCAAAAAGACAAAACAGGCAATACTGAGATTGACATATTACTGGTAATCATCAGTGTGTGTGTGTGACTGCCTGATAAGAGATGAATGATGTGCTTTTGATGGTGAAGTGTCTAGCCCCTACATCATTATTCTTGTTTTGTCCTTATCGTGTTGTTCGCTTGGTGCTACAAGCTTGTCATTTGGTTTAATGAAAGCACAAACAGAATTTCCTGGAGATTTTGTGCCCTACAACTTTGGTGTTCTCGCTACTTTCAAACAAAACTTGTGGATGCCCTCGCCTTATAGCTTCCTTATCAATGATGAAGGGCGCGAAGAACAAATATATGCATGATCTATTGTTATCTGTATTTGCATAACTTTGTTCATTCATTCTAGGAGTCATGAATGATGACAATGCTTCAAAACCCATTATTCGCCTGAGTGAATATTGTAAATGCTGCAGGTATAATTTCATGCCCTTATCAAGAGGTACTGCAGCTGTCGGCTATGTGATTATACTCGGATTGCATCTTGCAGCTAATATGGAGGTCAATGAATCCATTCCCAAAGGTGTACAAGTGGATTGGGAGGCTATTCTTACTCCCAATCTTGGTACCTTCATTAATTCCGTCGGTTCTTGGTTAAGTCCATCCCTTCAAATTATTACCTCATGGAGAGACTACCCTGATGTATCAGGGACATTCACCACCACGGGATCTGTGATTGCTGCCTTGAGCTCTAGCTATGAAGAGTAAGATGCATATATATATATATATATATATATATATATATATATATATATATATATATATATATATATATATATATATATATATATATATATATATATGTGTGTGTGTGTGTGTGTGTGTGTGTGTGTGTGTGTAAGAATAATGGTAATTTAATCTGTATGTAATGTTAAGCAATCATTTGTTAATGTCTTCATCTTGACTTTGAATTGATTCCTTTATAAGAACCAGTGACGGTATCAAAATGCATCACTTTGAACGTGTTGCTTGTCATGCAATATAGTGCTATTACATGGAAAATATTGCTTCAATTTTACAGACGAAATTATTTTCCTCCACTTATATGTAAAACTTTCCTCATCTCTGTAACTGTTTGTTGCCTTGAACTTCATTTCACTGTTGGTCGTTATATATGTTGCTGTTCCTTTGCTGGGCCGTGTTAGCAGAGCCAATGACAGAGAACTTTATGAGAACGAACCCTGACGAGATGGGGGATAACCCTAACTAGATAGAACCTTACTTTCACGTGGCTTGCTTGCGTGATTCATCAGTCCGAGCTTTAGCATGACCAAATTATCTTGTGTGTTGGTGAATGCTCACTGAGCATAGAGTTGCAGACTCATTTAGAAGATCAAAGGGAACTGAAAAATGGGTAATATCCATGCTGGATCTCGGAGCTCCCGGACCAATACGAACAGTGTGGTATCTCTGAACTAGTCAGGAACTTTACTTCAGTACTTCATATCGAGTTGAATCGAGCTTTTCCTGCTTTATTATGTTGCACAGCTCATGCTAATAGAGATTCAGGTGGCTGGATCCACTTATTTTGTTGGTGTTTGATTTTGGTCGACTTTGGATAAATTGTGGTCTGCTGTAGAAGTTGTTGAAGATCAACCATGAGTAAAAGATATAAGTTCAGAGGCTGGTTGAGTCATGAAAAGAGGAGTAAAACTGAAAGAGGGGGCAGCAGGAAAAGCATGGATTCCTTATAGTTTCCTCTTTAGAAAAAGCAGACCTAATTGACTATAGCGGTAGTTCCAAAGCAAGTATTCATTTTATTTTAACTGCACTGGCCGTCTCTTTTGGCAATTGTTTTTAGGGGCACGCAAGCATCCTAGCTAGTCAAACTAGACTTTTGTTTTACGCATTTGAGCCCACCTAGAACCTTTGCTCACTAAATGATCATAAGTTGAACGGAACGTATTTAAAATGTCAAGTAGACTCCATGGAGCCAATTAAGCAAGTTCACTGTCAAACTAAACTTACAACATTAAGCTTAATTCTTATTTAATAAGTTTAAAGTACAATACTATGATTGCAAATGTAAAGAGTTCAAGCATTAGTCCACTTAAAGAAAATATTTCAAAATATAGTATGTGGTTGGTTAGTCGGGAGGATTGAAGATTTATGTCCTCATCAAGGTATCATTTCCAAATATCTCTTGATCCTCATCGTTCATCTTGCCATGAAATATAGCGTGGAGCATGGTGCGTGAGCCTGGGTGCAAAGAAAGGCGAAGGTATGAGAAATTCGAAGGAGGTTTTTCTCTTTGTGTGTGTTTGTGTGTGTGCATGTATGCGTGTGTGTGTCTGCGGGGGATGAAATAGGTGGAGGTTGACTTGAGGGTCTTTACAATGAGATTATAGGGTCGGCTGTGTGACCCACATTGTAAAGGGCCTTCTCCTTCCACTACATATGAACGCTCTTAGAATCTCACTGTTGAGATGTTCATCAAGCCAACCTCCATCAATTTTATAACCCCATTATAAAAATCTTGAACACACATACACCTCCGTGCACACACACACACATTTATGACAAACCTTTTACCATGTGGGTCACACTAATTCACCCGATCCCAGAATCTCACTGTAGTGATTTTCATCAAGTTGACCACCACTCAATATCAAAATCTTGAAAACCGACACACATTGGAGAGAGAGAGAGAACTCGCCTGGTGGCTTGGTGTTCGTCTCATAGACCTTGTGATTGAAGGTGTAATAAGCTCCACGGTGCGGTGCAAGGGATCTGGGTTCTACCCGTTTTTTTGGGGGGAGGAGGGTCTTTCAAACAAATTCACGCTTGTACTTGTGAAAAAGAAACGGTGGCTCGAGGGTCCATATTATTGAAAGCATTTAAATGGGTCATACATGGTTATATTATTAGCGCATCTGATCCAAACCTAACGTCTCCCCCAAGTACCCATAATTCTGGTGGTCTGTCCATGATTCCAACCAGTGACAGCCTTTGCCTTGGGGGTGTTAAGTTTTTTTTTTTTTTCTTTGATACTTTGGGGAAGCCGAAGCCAGATGCACCCCTTGGGTATCGAATTCATAAGCTTCAAGTTGTGAGTTGAGGGTATACCTAGTGTGACTAAACTTGTTTTAACTTAAGATGGTTAAACAGGAATATTTCATGTACGTGTCTATATCGCCAGCAAATTCACTTTTCGTGTTCGCATCATGTCATTTCGTGTTCGTGCCACAAACAGGTCAACCGTGCCTATTTTTTTTCCTGTACTTTGAGCGGAGATGAACACACAGCGTTAGTTCGTGCCTCGTCCGACTTCGTATCGTGTTTTGTGTGACCACCTACTATTTCTTCCTTCCTTTTCATTTACTCCACCATATGTTGTTTCCCACTTCCTCCTAACCCGTCAACTTCCTTATATATTTATAAATACTTCTCTCTCTCTCTCTCTCTGCGCGTGTGAGAAGCAAATGACGGAATCCGGCAACGAGGGGACGACGGCGGAAGAATGGGATTCAGTGGAAGACGAGGCATTATCGTTTTGCGACCTTCCTTTGGATTTGGATGAATCGAAGGTCACAAACAAGGATACGAAGCACCCCACATCCGACGATTTCGAGTTCGCGCCATGGTCATCACTCCTCCTGCTGGACTCCGGAGAGATGTGCGTTGCCGACGACGTCATCTCCGGCGGACTTCTCCTTCCGTACCGTCCGTCCGTCAGCTCGGAAACGGGCCTCCTCTACCCGACGACGAAGCCAACTCGCTCCCGTTCGTTGAACCTTAGTCGGTCCGAGTCTTTGGACCGCTCTTGGTTCTTCACAAGCAGCTGGGGCTCGTCGTCGAGTAGCCGGAGCAGCGGCGTATCGCTGAGGAGGCTGTCGACGGATTCCGGCTGGCTGTTCACGATGGCAAGCCCCAGGCCGGGGCGGTCGGAGAGTTTTCGGAAGGTGGTCGTGGAGAAAAGGAAGGAAGGAACGACCAAGATGGGGGTTTTCCGACTTGGGTTGATGAAGGCGCCGGAAATACAGTTAGGTGATCTCCGGCAGAGGCTAAAGAGAAGAGAAGATATGGGGAGGAGCCAAGGGGTGTTCTCAACTTCTCCGTCGTTGGCGTCAACCTCGTCCTCCTCCTCGTCGCCTTCTTGGAAGGTTTTCCGGCGACTTGATTGCAAGTGTTCTGCCATCGAAGTCGTATCGTCCACCATAAAGGGAGCGCCAAGACGAGACAGGGAAGGAAGAGAAGGAGAAGAGGACATGAAGACTCGGTTGCTGAGGTTGAAGAGCGAGACGTCTCGTCTGCGTACATTCAAGTGGCTCAACGAGCTCTAGCTGCAGGGAGGGCGTGATGACTCGATCAGTTCAATTCATCATTGAAGAACATGTAAAAAATGCTAAACGCAAATCGGACATAGGGATCTCCGATTCGGACTGTCTTCATTTCAAGGAATTAAACTGCTTAATTTTAGCATATGGTAATCGATGGCTTTCTCGCTTTTCAGCTAAATGCTAACCACACAAGACAAGCCGATCTTCGTTTTAATTATTCATATGGCGAACTGCTTTGACATGGGAAAACCTTGGTTTTGCTTTTAGTTTTGGCTTTGATCGGTGCTATTGGTGGCTAAAACAAATCCGAATCTGTCAAAGACCAACTTCGCTAGCTTACCATCGCAAAGCAGAAACTTTGTGAGCTTTTGACAAAACCTACTCAATTTTCTTCGACAATATCTGTAGTGTCTAGAATTCATGTTCGTTGAAACCTGTCAAAGTTCAGGCACTGCGTTAGAGTTCAAGAATTTACGAAACCAAACTGCAGCCTGAGGCCCGGAAGTTTTAGGCAGCTTCGCCGATGAAATGGTATGCACTCCATAACCAATAAAAAGCGAAAATGAACGAAGAAATTGGGAACTTTGGTGGTGGGGTTTCATGATTAAAGCACGACTTCTTTGGATCTTTTTCTAAGGACGTGACTGTCTGCATATGATAAACCCAAACCAAAACCAGGTCTTGTCCTGAACATTCTCTCTCTCATTGGGTTCCTTCAATACTATGCAATATATTTATTCGCAATGATGAGTTTGGTAGGATGAATAAGAGACCCTCCGAAGCTGGTTTCTAGGAGGTCCTCGGAAACCTCCACGCATTTCATTTTCTTGGTACCCCAACCGCTAGGCAGCCTTTTGTAGCAGTGGAACTTGTTTCCTCTTTTTATATTTAAACCGGTTCGTCATGAACCGGTTTTGCTTGCATGAAAGATGCAGGAATGAAATGTAACTAACGATAACAAGTGTTTTTCTTGTCCAGCCAAAAGTAACATGAAAATAATCGACTTGTATTCGGTTGGACCTGTTTCTGACACAATACAAGAGACCGTGATACAAACACAGCTTGCACGAAACACTAAATTGCATTCCCTGCAAACGGACCTGCATATGGCTTTAGTTTAAGTGTGTCTCTTATCAGTTTTAGGTCATGCAGAGGTCGACTCGACTCGGGTTCCCCGAGTCACCTTCTAATATAAAATAAAACATTTTAAGAAAAGGAATGTCTTGTTTTTAGCGAAGCATATTGGTCAAATTCCCATGATTTCTTGTACTTTGTTTCACCGATTTTATATTTATGGTGATCATCATCTACATCATTTAAATAGTAAAATGGAGGGAGAATCACGGAAAACTCAAATCCAAACGGGCAAGTTACGTAGAATCTTCTGATTATAATATAAGCAAGCACATCTCCTTTGATTAAAGTAGTAAAATGTAGCGCCGAGAGCGTTAGCTCAGCGGGAGCGTGCTCTAACGCCATTGCTGTTGGTGGGAGTTCGACTCTCATAGGGTACATACCTGGGAGTGGGAGCGTTAGACTTCGGCTTCCTCTTGTAACAAAAAAAAAAGTAGTAAAATTTACAGAGAATCCTAACTGGCACGACGAACCACAGTTGTCCTGACTAGAGTGTTAACTAGAAAAAGCCCTCCAGCGAAGGTCAAGACTTCGATACGCAGGGACGTGCACGTCTGATCAGGCTTCTCCCAAACCCAGCTTGCCAATCCAAAAAGGCAGCATGAACCAGGCTCACTTGACTGGCAGGGCATCTTTCTTATCTACGATGCAATTTCTGATATCAGGAAGAACTGTGAGCCAATCAATAGGTCAAAGCCTGTTTCAGTGAGCAATGATTCTTTTGCTGTTGATTGGCTAGCCCTTGCAAATAGGGACGACATTATTAAAGCTATTTGATCACATATTAACCTAGATTCATGTCCCTACGTATCTACAAGTTGTTGTCCATATAAGCAGGATATCAATGATCATCACCACCTTCATCACACGCACTCCCTCTCTCTCTCTTTTTCTCTCTTTTTATATATAAAATATATAATATAAATATATAAATAAAGACTTATACTTCTAAAAGTAAAAGTGAACATGAATATACATATCCCAAAGGTTACATGATCAGTTTATATATATGTGTGTGAGAGAGAGAGAGAAGTGGGTATGATCAGTTTATATATGTGTGTGAGAGAGAGAGAGGGAAGTGGGTATGATCAGTTTATATATATGAGTGTGTGAGAGAGAGAGAGGGAAGTGGGTAGGTGCGTGGGACAACTCGGTTTAAAAGCTTCAAGGTTAGGACCCTTGACTCCAGTCAATGTCAACTTGTGCAATGGTAGTGCTTGTGAGAGTCGAACCCCTTTCTACCGCAATGGACTCACACAGTGGTCAGTTTCGTAATTACAAAAAATTGAAAGAAATTTATATGTGTTAGACAAATTTGGGCGTACGTACCACATCTTGAGCATTGAACTCGTGACCTTGTTCAATACTTGGCCTCAACCCCCTAACCGGGTAATGCTATACAAGGTAAGAACTTTTATTGTGCGCACTTTGGTCCCGGCCCATTTCCTTTTTCTCTTGCAATAATATTTCAAAGTTAGGTAATGCTATACCAATGGTGGCTCGAGATGTTGTGTGACTGGGGAACAAATGGAAGTATATATACAGTTCACATCGCACTTCAGCACATGCATTGAGCTCATGATGGTCTTCAACAATCTCTTGGTTACCTAGCTGGTAGGATTCGGGATATCAGAGAAAGTGGGTGTTCCCACCTTGAATTCAGATGGAAAAATTTTCCCTACAAGTCAGAGCGGCAATTTCTGACCGAACCCGAAAACTCGGCCCAAGCCTGGGCTAAATCCAGATTAGGGTTGGAGTTTAGACAGCCTTGGTCAACCCAAACCCGATCTGATTTTATATATATATATATAAAGATAGAGAGAGAGAGAGAGAGAGAGAGAGAGAGAGAGACTTGAATCAGTTCAGGTTGGGGCACTGTGGCATTCTGACATAGTAGGAATGAAATATAGTGTTTCTAGAGTTTCTACTCCCATTAAAATAATTCCTCACAAAAATAATAAATTAATTAAAGACTTTAAAAAGTTCTCATAGTAAAAAGGAAAAGGACAACGACAAAAGTGTTGGAAAGAAACTATAAAGAATAATCTAGTTTTATATTGAGTTAACTACTAGCGTCACACATGATAGGACTATGTGAAAACAAAGAATCCATGTAGATGACCCCATCTAGTATGGAAAAAGGCTTAGTTGTTGTTGTTTTAAGAGTTCTCATGATAATTTAATTTGGTTCCTTGTTACTTGGTAAAGTGGGGAAGCTGAAGCCAGATGCACGCCAAGGTATCAAACTTATGAACTTCAATGCGTGAGTCGACTCTATGGACGGGTGAGCGATTGCGAGCTTTGTACAGTTCCCGCTGCTTTATTTGCAGTAGGGGTGACACATCTCAGGTGGGTTTTGGTCATTCTGGTCTGACCTGTTTGCAGATCGGGTCTATACTTTGATCCATAAATCAATAGGTTTCAATTTGGTTCCTGGTGTGGGTGTTCCCAAAATACTGGGACCCAAATGAATTTATGCATTGGGTAGTGTTTGGCTCTGCCAAGTGCACAAAGTCCCCATGGTTTGTTTTTAATTCTTAATGTGCGATAATAAAGCCAACTCGAAAAGAAAATAAAGTCAACCCGAACAGAAACAGGGCCTTATTCACACTAAGTGCGATTGGTTACTGTAACTTCATAATGTTAAAAAAACAAGGATCGATATGCTGGAGACTCTTTTTATTTTTTTGCTATTTTTCTAAAAATAGCTTTATCATTTCAGTAATTATAAAAATACTCTTTAAGCTAGGAAACAAGACCTTCTCTCTCCTGATAGGTGAATATGCTTTTAGTTCTCATTTTCCGCTATTCTTTCTTTCACTTTTGTTCTTCAAACTACTTATTACTCAATCTACAACTATTTTTAATAAAAAAAATAGATCACAAATTTATCAAAAAATGAAAAAAAACTAAAAATTAAAAAAAAAAGACAAGGAGCTTACTCTATAGAGTCACTTGTAAACCAAGTAAAATTTAATTCTTTTCTTCAAGACGGTATGAATTTTGGAATGAAAATATCACAAGGCTAGTCATTAGTCGGCCATCACATACAGTGCATCTTTTGTACTTTAGTCGGCCATCACATACAGTGCATCTTTTGTACTTATTCATGGCCAACCAGAACGATTTAAGAACAAGAAATGTCAACAAACTGTTGAGAGGGAATTCTTTGACACCTTGAGATCTTCTATATATTACATTCAACCTTGCCCTTTCTAATAAGTTTTATATATGCGTGGAGTTCAAGCCCGTTACATCTCCTTCCAAAAGCTAGGAATGGAGCCCCACGTCTCTGCTGGCCATGAAGAGGATTATGGGTGGACAGCTGCTTCTGATGGAAATGATGATGTTGACGATTATGACAGTGTAGATAACGACGACTGCTCCTGCTTACCTACTTATGTATCGTGGTGGCTTCACAAGCCAATCCAAAAGAGAAACTAAGGAAAAAAAGGATAAAAAACCGATTCAAAGGAGATTTATTGATTTATGATAGTTATTTGGTTTTGATTTTTCATTTTTTTAGTTGTTTTGATTCATTTGTAGATCAAAATTGGAAATAAAAAACTATGTCACCGTGACCGATGGTTGTTGTTGGGTCGGGCCCGTCTCTTTCGTTGAGATACCCATTTTAAAATTTTCTATATGTTTTTTTATTCTCTTTTTCTTTTTTTTATTCTCAATTTTTATGATTGTTATTTTCAAATTATTGAGTCGCATCTATTCTTTTTGTTGATTTCGTTTTTAGTTTTTTTTGTTCTATCCTTTTTCAACGAAATTCATAAGAATATGCATTGAGTTGTGAAGAAGATAATAATGTTAAGTGAAATCTCCTTTGCTGGAGTAAAAAGATTCAGTTAAATATATTTTTGCTGAAATTGGGTGGGAGAGAAGAGATTGAGTGGGAGATGAGAGATTGAGTGAGAGCCAAGAGATAAATGTTGGGATAGAATGTGAGAGAAAACAATGTTAATATGAAAGGTAATTTTGGCATTTAATAGAAAAAGATATATGAATAGTAAAAAAGTGTACAAATAGATAGTAATGCCCATAACAAAAGAACCTTTCTAATGGCTTTTCAGCCAAAGATTTTAAAGAAAGAAACTCAACCCGAATTGGACCCGTTGACATCCCTACGATACTTTCTCTTTATCGTTTAAATAGGTCATCGGTGAAGAGCACTCACCGAGCACCACTACAAAATTAAGATGAACAGACAGGGAAAGCACATAAAAACAAAGTTACTCAGCTGGACAACCTGATCTAAAGTGCTATTATCTTGGTAGATCCAATACAATTGAGTCAAATCCAGGGGATAGATCTACGTTACAGATCCAACTGCTTTGAGCATTGAATCAACTCGTTATATATACTCTTATTTGATTGTAGCAGCACTTTGTTTGCCCATAATGAACACCCCTTTATTGGTGTTCTAGTCCTAGAAGAAGGCTTAGACTGTGCTTGATACAACGTTCCATGGGAACTGAATTTTGATTTTTATTGCTATAGTTCTAAGTTATCTTGTACATCAAATTCGAAAACTCATCACCACCATAGAATTAGGGTTCCGTAGGCCCAATTTGAGTCATAAACATTGGCATCATGAGAGACGTGAGCCATAGGAATTGGATCCATAG
Organism: Brasenia schreberi; assembly: GCA_036023115.1. Taxonomy (NCBI): domain Eukaryota; kingdom Viridiplantae; phylum Streptophyta; class Magnoliopsida; order Nymphaeales; family Cabombaceae; genus Brasenia; species Brasenia schreberi. Next base: position 1,598,088 of record JAYKKT010000033.1, read on the forward strand.
GCTTCTTGTGAAAATTCAAGCACCTCCTTTTTCCTCACATTGTTATCCATCTTCACGTGAAAATACAAGTGCCAATACCATTTATGAATCAAACTCAGATCTGTGGTTCCTCAGAAGCATGGTTACAAGCTCATTTTGGCTCTATGCCTGCAATTCTAGTACTAGGGGCCTTGCACCACGAATCAAACACACCCTTAACGACCTCTGCAGTTCTAGTACCTGCAAATTAGTAGTGTTATTCTCAACCATACATCAGAGAACGGCGTTTGGACTATTTCCCACAGTCTGATCAATTTGTGGTTGCTTGCTGTATGATGTTCCTTTAAAAAGAAGAAAATCTAGCTTTATGCATACGATAAATATGTATCTATTATGATGAAATACGTATTTTCATAATTTTCTTTAGAGTGTTGCTACGATAGTCTTAAGGCTCACAATCAAACACCCCTTAAATGACTGGTTCATAATTATAGTCTCACAATCACAAGGTCATGGTGTTTATGGGCCGCTGTATTGACCTCGCTTCAAGCTTTGGTGTTGTTGGCACATAGCATGAGCATTGTGGGTCTCAACTCTGTAATCTTGGGCTCTGGCCCTCCTTACTACCAAATAAACAAAATCAGCCTATGGACATTGGTTTTGGATCAAATTTGGTACCTAATCCAAATAAAAGTACTAAACTTTATAATAAATGTCAGAACTTTACAAATTTCCGCCCACATGCCTGTGTTTTTCTCAAATTTTAGGTGATGCCCACTTCACATTTTTGAAAAATTACAAGGCGCCCTTGTTCTTTTTTGGAACTTTGTCCTGGTCCCAAGAGAGGTCTGCCAACCTAACTTGGCAGACCTGGTGAATCTTCAGTATCACTAAACCTATCGGTATGGAATATTATTTGGTCGCCTTTTCTTCTACAACGGCGATAATATTCCAGTATAGATGACATCCATGTTGCACAAGAAGCCCCATTTCTCCTCGCTAGGGGATCAACTCAAAAGTTCAAAGGTCTGAATATCGAATCCGGGATCTTATAGATAGGAGTGTCTGATCCAATCTTGACGATCAAGCAAACAGCCGGATCGCAGGTGGGTTTGTTGGTATATCAGTGACGAAAATTATTTCAATTTTCATGACACACATACAAAGGAATATGCCTATCATCGACATATATACCGCGGCATGCACGAGGAATCGATGCTCGATATTTTCAAGATTTGATTAGTTATCCATGCTTTATAACGAACTATAACCAACTTTTCTTCAACCAGTAGAATCTAGTTCAAACGAATCATGACAACTATAAACCAAGTGGATGTGGTACTTGGTGGAATCATCAAGTTGGGCTATGTTTGCTGTCATCACCAGTAACTTAGAACTGGATTCATTAACGTCTAGATGCATAGCAGATCCAATCGGATTTAGCTAAACTAAGTGAACAAGTTCTAATCTGAATCTGGATCCACTCGATGTAACGATCACTTATGGACTAACTTGATCAAGTTGTCCTGTTTGTTTGTTTTTTTATTTTTAAGAGAACTAAGTCATTTCTCATACTAGATGAGTCAGTTGTATGGATTCTTGGTTTTCATAAAATTGGATCATGTGTCATGCTAACAATTAACTCAACGTAAGCTAGATCATTCTTTATTGTTTTCTTTCAACACTTTTGTGGTGTTCCACTTTTTTTTAACATTTTCACAATCTAGTTTCTCATATCTTCTTACCTTTTTATATGTTCAAACTATCTTAAACAATTTTTCTTATTTTATCATCTATTGGTGTCTATCAATTTGTTTATAATAACCTTATTACATGTATGGTCTTTTCTTATGTGTCCACTCATCTATTTAAGCATCTTCATTTCTGTCACGAACATCTTTCTACATATTAACTGCTCAACACTTAGATCCTATAACATAGTGGGTCTAATTGTTGCTCTATAATATTTACTTTTCAATTTTAGTGGCATTTTCTTATCACATAAAATACATGGTTCTATTTTAATTATGTGTAACAACTTTATCAATTTTTTCATCACTTTAAAAACTGATCATAACTAATTAAAACTTTCTTTGTAAGGAATACAATATGTATCGATCTTAATTTTTATATCACCTAAAGTAACTAAATGGTCAAACTATATTACATATATTTTGTCTTTGTTCTACTAAGTAAGAAGCCTTTACTTTTTAATGTTTCTCTCTATAGTTCTAATTTTATATTAATATTATTCTTAAACTCATTCACTAATACAATTTCACTAACACAATGTCATGTGCAAATATTATATAATATAAACTTTATATTAAATATATTTTGTTAACTCATGAATGATCAATATAAATAAACATAGACCAAAAGTTATGGAGCTCATTTAACTGACAAATGCTAGATGCAACAAGCTACTCATCTCCTCAATGGTTGGGGGGAATGAATGAGTGATTAATGACAGTTTCCCTACTGTTTTAGGACCAATGCAACAAACTACTTATTCTCGTGTGTGCCTTGGCACCAAAACCGATTGCTATGTTTACTTAGATACGAGTGATCCATGCACACATCATAATGGATGCTTGTTCCTGTGACATACACAGGAGAGAGAGAGAGAGAGATCACCATGTCAATGGTTGCCATGTTGCAGAGGAGATGCAAACAGAGGAATTGAGAGCAAAAGCCGCCTCACCTACCCCCCCCTCTCCATCCTTATGGGCGTGCATTTGCTTTATTATTAAGTGGGACTTCCAAAGCATGATGGCTTACGACCCACCATTCTGTTAGTGTCAACTTCCTAGAAACCTGGCACTGCCTGAGCCTAATCTTTGAATTATTCCAAAGGGAGCATGAGAATCCGGTGCCATATGAATATAATTGAAATACCAATCCCACGTTCTCTTTTCCTTTATAACTGTGGCCCATCTTGGGAACCAAAGAAAATGGCAGCCCATTTGCATGGTAACCTAACCCAGTTCTATTCCTTTAATGACAAGAAAGGGATTAGACAGACAGCACCTATGCAGACCACAAAATCGAACTCCTAACCTCCTTCAGTCCAGTCCGATCGAGCCAGATGAGCCACACCCTTTCGACTAACATCTAGAATGAGAGCCACTGGTCTGAAAAATTGACCACTCATGGGTTCGTCCTAGAAATAGTTACGTTCTAGCATTTAGTTTAGACCTGCCCGTTAGCTAAATGACAGCAAGAAGCTCTCATGCATGCACCCGGTTGTCCACTTCTTTACATTCAAGCAAATAGGAAGAAAGTGCTTTTCTTGAGAATCATTTGATTCTCCCAATATAATAAAAGGGGCCCTGCTTATGGGCCAATCGTCACTCTGATTAGTCGCCGATATCAAGCAGACTAGTGTTGAAGAAAGGCCAATTCACTGTGCCATTGCTATATAAGAAAATGGGATTCACGACGTCACTAAGAAAATGAGAGAGAGAGAGAGAGAGAGAGAGAGAGAGAGAGAGAGAGAGAGAGAGAGAGAGAGAGAGAGGAGAGTTACATGAAGTGAGCAGTAAGAATACCGATTCAGGAGAAAACGGACATCTTTACTGAAGTTGCCCTATCTAATTGACACCAAGAATAAGAGGAATCCAAGTGTTCAACCACTATGAATAATCTTGGTAGGAGATGATCTTATAGTGCCATTAGATTGTGCCTCCACATTGATCGAATCAGCCATTTACTATTGAGTGTTCATTCACAAGCAATTGACAAGAAAAAGTATAAAAAGATGCCTACGTATTTCTTATTCCTTACGACTGAAAACAATATGGTCCAAGAAAGAGCCCTATTCTTCAATCAATTTGTTGATGGTAAATTTAATGATGTGTAAAAGGGTGGAATCTGCATGATAGTTGCATTTGATCTCTGTAGCCGAGTCCTACCTAGAGAGTTTTCTGTACCAAGCATATATTCCAATACGAGATACCAATACAAGAACTCCATTTCAGAAATCATAAAGAGAAGCATCAAAATGTTGCAGAAGCTTCTCAAATTAATACGAAAAGTTGTGGCATCTTCAACGTGAACTTCTCATCATGTTGCGAGTCAAGTAACATATCTCATTAGTCTTCATAAACAAATCTTTTATAAAGATATTGATTTCATTTAAAAAAGGAAAACTCTTCACTTTGCTCAACTATAAAAGGGGCAAGAGTTTTCCATCTCTATCTCCAACCGGCAGTCCTTAACTGATCTGAGAGGGAGAGAGAGAATGGTTATCGAAGGAGCCAAGGGAACAAAAAGGTACGCTCTTCTGTTAGCTGCTGAAGATTCAGATTACGTGAAAAAGATGTACGGTGGGTATTTCTACGTATTCCAGGAAGCATTCAAAGACGAAGGGCAGCAGTGGGATCTGTACAGAGTTATCAAAGGAGAGTTTCCAGACTTTGAGAGGCTTGATGACTACGAGGGCTTTGTTATAAGCGGCAGCCCCCACGATGCCCATGAGAATCAACTCTGGATCTTGAAACTCTGCTTCTTGCTGAAAACTTTGGATGCCATGCAAAAGAAAATCTGCAAACTTTGAATGTCATGCAAAAGAAAATCCTTGGGATATGCTTTGGACACCAGGTTACATATTTCTCTCCCCAAGTTCCTTGAGTTGATGAAAGTTGGTGTTTCTGAACAAAAGAAGGACAGCAAACCATTTAATTGTACACATGCATACATACAGGTATATAATATAGAGAGAGAGGAGGGGAGAGCGTGCTACATGCGCACGTTTATGCCTAACTTCCTTAAACAACAGTTAAGATTTGTAAGTAAATTTGAGCATAGGCCACACGCACACCAATTTGTGTTCAAATCTCCTTAAAAATCTCGATCACCCCTGATGATAGCACAGTAGTACCACCAACAATATTATATAACGTGAAGCCCTCCATGGTCCACGTTGTGTTGTAACCTTCTACTTTTCTTATCTAAGTGGAAAAGGAATATCATCTCTCTCTCTCTCTCTCTCTCTCTCTCTCTCTCTCTCTCTCTCTCTCTCTCTCTCTCTCTCTCTCTCTCTCTCTACACGCTGGTATCACGAATCGGCTCCATAGCAAACCACAATGAACAAGCGTCTCTCAGCCGACATGATTATTTTTTTCTTTTGTTAAGGAAAAGGTGATAGCTTCCAGGAAGAACATATAGCTTCATAAAATTTGGCAGATAAATGTAGGTGCATGCACATGAGTTGCCTCCTCTGCAACTTTTCTTTTCATTTGCATACGAGTCCAAGGCGCCATGAATTGAACACACAGATGAGACTTTGACATGCAGTATTAGCAACTGGGGATGGCTTGTCAATGCACGTTGACCCGTCTATGTGAACACTGAAACTAGAGATGAGATTTCCATCTGTAAATGTCAGTGTCTAAAAGTAACTTCTATTAGGCACAACGAGCAATACCTCACCTGGCTTGGGAATCCACTCACAAGTTCAATACCCAGGGTGTGCATATGGTTTCAGCCTCCCAATTTCTACCAAAAAAGAGCAACTTCTATTGGTGAAAATGTGGTAATTGAAGGTCATAAGTCACAAGTTCGATACCCAGGGTGTGCGTATGGCTTCAGTCTCCCCATTTTTACCAAAAAAATATAACTTCTATTGGTGAAAAAGGTGGAAACTGCAGTTGTATGAAAGGACGAGTATAAGCGTTTAATGGGTGTCCACTCGCCGTCGAGCACTACCATCCTGACCTTCTCATAGTAGAGGTGTCAACCTTAAATGAGGTTTTGCTAGTTGAGAATCGTTTTGCAGAGTTCTCATCCAACACCATCCAAAGCAGTATTATAAAATAATCATCTTCTGGATCCACCCCAACCATATCGTTCTGTTTGAAGCTCCTCATGGACATGAGATGCGAAAACACACCCATGATAAAGTCATCATTTTTGTAAATCATCTTAGGATGCTATGAAAATACAATAACAGGCAAACCTCTAAAGGGATCTTCATTGAATCTTGAGTAACGAGGACCTTATTTAGTAAGAAAGGTATACTGTTGGTGCGAAAAGAATTGAGGAGATGAAAGGGAAGATAGGTTTAGAGGATCTTTTAAAGCCAGATTCTCTTGATTAAAAGGAGGGGAAATTTTTACTGTTATATACAAACAAAGAGTTCTTCTTCAAGCTGCAAAAAATCATGCAAATTGAGAAATCTTAGCCACTTGCACAATAATAGTTTAGATCTGTATGCAGTCTACAGAGAAATTCAAATCCTACAGCATGCGAACTTTAATAACGAAAAATAAATTGTTTTATGCATTGTCTAATATGGTATATTCTTAATAAAAGGTGTAAAGAGATTAGCCAAATTTCACGCCGTTTGTGCAGAACGAGAAGCAGCTTACCTGGCTAGAGAGTTGACTCATAAGTTGAAGGTCATGAGTTCAATAGGAGGGGTGCATCCAGCTTCTGCCTTCCGTTGTAACAACAAAATGTCAAATCATTTGTTATAAAAATGTGGTGAATGTTAATTGAGAATAATTAAACATTTGAAACTACTGGTAATAAAAAGGTAGCAAATACCACGAGTTCAGCAATCCAAGTATCATTCTCAAATTCACCTTAGATTAGCCAGTAAAATATAGTTTCCCGTTCAAATTATGATAGGTGCCTACAGTAATACTAGCATTCTATTGCACTCGGGGGAAAAAAACAGCATTAAGTTTTTTTTGGTAAGCTGAGGTGAGGCAGAACCTTACTGGATGTGCATGCTCCTAAGTGTTGAACTCTTGATGTTCAACTTGAAGGCCCTCTTTAGCCGGTCTGATTTGGGGAGAGCCGTAACTCTTTCTTCTTTTTCTTTAGAAAAGATCATGGTTGGAATCCCTTCCTGCAAGAACGCCAATTAATCGCCCTACCAGTTGTGCTCACTCTCTTGGTGCCTCTTTTTTTTTCCTGTATATGTTTTTTCAGCATGGCCAGCATTAAGTGAATGTTTGATGAAGTGAACTGTGCCCATGGTTTTGTTCAAACTTGAAAGAGCCGCCTCAACACCGTCAGATAATTTAATGTATTATATATTTTCTTTTTAAAATTAATTCAATGCGTTCTTGTCTCGATAGTACAATGGTTCAGGTCCTTTTAACTCTTATTCAGCTATAGCCCATAGCTAGTAAAGGTGTTCATAGTTGGGTTTGGTTTGGTTTTAGTTTCGATTCTTAACTTTTAGAGAATGGAACTGGACCATGCTGTTCCCAAAACCAAACCGCCAGTTCCAGCTTGATTAGGTTTTGAACTATGATTCTATTTATTTAAAGGTTTTTGCTAAATACAATATATTAATCATCAGATTATTTGGATCTACGGTTCATATTCTATATGTATATGAGGTTATAAAACTGATATATGTAAACTTACAAAGTTATCAAGATTTATATTCATATAAATATATAAGTTATATATATTCACATTTTATATGTATAAAGGTTATAAAACTCATATTTATAAACTTATAAAGATCTATCTATCTATCTACATGTATATAAACTTTATATATATAATGCTTCCGTTCCAGTACTGGAACCATGAACCGAACCGATAGGTTTTGTTCGTGCTAGAACCGAATCGAATCAGTTGTGACGGCTCCATGAACACCCGTATCATTAGGGATCTTTTCTCCTTTAAATATCTGTATACTGTTTCTACTATCATCTCTTAAAGCTCGTACCCTCCACGCAAATCTAGGTGTGATGAATGATTGAGGGCTCATAATTGCTTGGTTCGCATGTACGAGTTGACAAAATGTGTTGTACAATATGAACATAAGCATTAAATTATTCGGCTCATAACGTGCATGCCAATATTTGGATAGCACGGGTGCGCACCTAGTATGGGTCTGACTAACCAGGACCAGGACCAATAACAAAGCCCTCTCCTACTTTAAGTAGATTCTGATGAAGATTCTTGGTTATGTTTGTGCTTCCTTGATATTATGTTCGTCTCTGACCCCTTTTAAGACATTTCTCTGTCTTCTAAGTGTTTATCAATGACTTTCTCACACCTTATTGGAGAGTGTCCCGATTCTAATATCTGAAATATTTTAATCAATATTTTAAATAAGTTTATTATCTTGTGTCGATATCACATAAACTTTATCTCTAATAGCTTCAGCTTAATTTAACTTTCACTATATTAGCATACGACTACCACAAAACCTCTATTTTTGCAAGCTATCATTTGAGAGTAGCACTAATAGAGAATAAAATGAGGGAAAATTGTTTAAGATGTTTTGGATATGTAGAAAGATGACCAAAAGATGCCCATAAGAAGATATGAAAAATTATATTGTGACAATGTTAAAAGAGAAAGAGTTCGACTACAAAAGTGTTGAAAAGAAACTAAAAGAATGATCTGGTTTATATTGAGTTAACTGCTAGCATGACACATGATAGGGCTATGTGGAAACAAAAAATCTACGTAGCCGACCCCATCTATCATTGGAAAAGGCTTAGTTGTTGTTATGGTACCACAAAATTTTCATTATTATCATTTTCATTGGTAGACGGTTGGCTTCTTAACATAGAGTTGCGAAACGAATTATGCTGCTCGTGGTTTGGCTTAGGGTATAGGATACAGTCCAAACATGAGCAGGCTTGGTAAAGGTTATGAGATGAATATAAACGACCATTTTTCTGAATCTACTTGACTCAAACGAACAACCATCCGAACATGAACAAGATTGAGTGGGCAAAGATGGCAGGAGCAGCCTTGTTTGGTTTCTTTTCTTTCACTTGATCTGCAAAATGGGATTCATTGAGCTGACATTGGATTTAATATGATTTTTATTGGGGTTCAGAGAACTTTTAAAAGGACTCGAGGTACATCATATATATACTTTATGCTTTTGTTTGCATTTGCGTGCAATTGAGACACGACAGGAAAACAAGATATAATCCTGGTCCCAAGAGCTGCAGGGAAGGACACTCTTTCTGGGCTTCGGCCCTCCCATGCACCACAAAACAAGGATATCCTTTCTTACTACTGACGAATCTTAAATATATTCAGTTCATAAATGTAAACTCTTGACTAAAGCAACAATTACAAATACAGGTTCATATATCTATAAGCAGGGTGACATTGTATGTTGCATACTTACGAATAGATATGGTCCGTTCAAAACCGGTTTGACAACTTGAATCCAAACCGAACTGGTCGTGCCGATGACTTATTGATTCAGTTATGGTTTTTGATTTTTGAAAACCGAATTACAACTAAAACCGATGGCTTCACACCGCCCTTTAGGTTATATATATTACCATTAAAAATCGCCAATTCAACGGGAGGATACTCTCTACTGTTGGGACAAGTGGAGAGTTTTATTCTCACGGGGCGTAGAGCTCTCCTTTCTTTAAAAAATATATTTTTAAATAGGTTTGGGGTTTCGAAACTTGGAACTGGAATGACCTCATTTCGAAACGGAAACTCCTCAGACGGCTGGTTCCAATAGGCCATCCCAAGCTGGACATGTCTATTTATGTGAGTACATTTTGTTTTTTAACAACATGAGTACATAACCGGAAACAAAAGAAATCATAAATATGCATTTACCAAAGGTTATAAAATCCTTGTTCCCTATATAGGTATTTATCCAAATTTGGGCCGTGGATATTTTTCTTAAGTGACTCTTACAGCTGTCCTTTGCAAAAGAGGGGGGCGAGGGTCATTGGTATAAAGTGGAGCCCTCCCGCACAAGAAAAGGACTCTCTGTCACTCGATTGACCGGACCATTCAGCCACTAGGGTTTCGTTCTCAGCGTTTTTGTGGGAACCGGAGGGCGTGGTGTGTCGATTGCCCGGGTATTCTTTTGTTTCTCCAGAGGATTCTTTACTCTGGACTTTTTCCTCGCAAGCGTTGTCCGGCTTGGTTGGGCGGTTTTCCGGCGAGTTATCCCGGCTGTCGCGATGAAGCTGACTGTGAAGACGTTAAAGGGGAGCCATTTCGAGATCAAGGTTCAGCCTAGCGACACGGTAAGCGGTGATTTTGAGGAAGAAAAATCGCTTCTTTTGTTTAGGGTTATATGGTGCGGCGATCTCCTCCCCTATTTCGTCTCCAAATACGAAAGGGAATTGTTCGCCTCTTAGTTTTGTGTGAGGGGGCCTAGAAAACTATGCACCAAATTGGTGGTAGCAATGTTGGGGTGCCTTCGGGCATTTGGAGAAGGATGAGTTTTCTTTTAAGACTATAAGGGATTTTGAGCAGCTCCTGATTGCTAATTCTATTGTATTTTGTTAATTCATCTGATTTTCGCTTCTTGGTGTTTGAATTGCTTACCCATTGATTGCAAGTTGAAGAATTGCCAGTTGGCTGAGGACATTATGCGTTAATTGGCATTTATTTAGCTTAGGAAAGATATGCCAGTCATTTTGGACTCGAGGGCGTGAGGAGTTCGTAATTTTATAGTGCGTTACCTCTGGCTCTTCATGTTTCCTTTACTACCATGGTATGGTTCTTATATGTGTATGATTTAGCATAAGGTGTAAAATACCACTATACTAAGTTATTCCATTGGATAAACTAACACAGCACCAAAACCGCCTTCGGTAGCTAAATTTTTTAACTAATTAGGATCGTAGTTGGTGCCACATTCTACTGCTGACTTTCTTGGTCTTCCGCTTCTCGCGATCTAGCCTTAGCTCACTGTACTTGTTTCTTTTTGTTCTTTTGAAAACTCTCTCCTTCGTGTCTGCTTTAACCAGCATTGAGAATTCTCCATTTCCATGGTAAATTTGAAATGTAAAAAAGGCTGCTTAGATGCCAAGGTAGGTAGCTAATTGGTACACCAAATTAAGTGCATAACAGCTGTACCTTTTACTGTTTGCATCAGGAGAAGTTCTCTTTGGAGTATATTTCTTACCTCCTATGGCATGACAAACTCTTGTTAAATTGGTGATTTCAAGTTACTATATTAGTATATAACAACAACAACAACAACAACTAAGCCTTTTCCCATACTAGATGGGTCGGCTACATGGATTCTTTGTTTCCACAAAGCCCTATCATAATTTGTAGAATCCATGGTAAATAAGTCCGACAAAGTTTTACGTTGGCTGGCGGAAGCCTAACACAACCCTCCTCCTTTTTATGAGTCTCTCAAGACTGTCCTAAGTTCTAACAATATTAAATAGGAGAAAATGCTGATTTTTCAAGGAAAATCCTTTCTGAAAAGAATAGGTAGGTTTCTTATTTTTTCCTTTTTAATAGCTACAATTTGTACGCAAATTTTTTAGTCTACGAAACCACGATTCACAAGCAGAAATCTGCATAAAAAAGATTGAACTAACCAGAAATTAAGTCTCTAGGAACTTATTTCTAATCACTCCTTATTCATTGTAGGCCCATCTTGGTTCTTTTCGCTGAAAATCTTCTTGCTACACTGAGCAAAGATCAATCTTCTGTGCTAATAATTTGTTTGACTAATTCAAATTTAAATTTTTTACATACTTTAAAAGAAGAGGAGAGCACAAGGGGATCGGGTTGCTGTCCTGTTTGGGTATCGATTGGTTGAGGATTCCTAGGATAAAACGGTCTGGTTAGGCTTAATTTAGGAGTAGTTCAGATATAGATTGAGTCTTAGTTTATGAGAAATAGGATTCAATCAGCTGAACAAAGCTGGTTTACAGGGTCGGCCTGATTTTTAACTAAGTGGGTTCTAAGGAGGTGAGCAATGTGGACAGCAAAGCACATGCAGGTATAGAACGTGCAATTGAGACTCCAAGAACGCAGATAAGGAGTCTATATAATGCAGCCTACTAATCTGTAGCATAAAGGAAAATGACTATCTTAAGCAAGATCAATGCAACTAATCTATATGCATGCAGTGCCTAGTAACTGGCTAATACAAACAACAACTACAACAACTAAGCCTTTTCCCATACTAGACGGGGTCGGCTACATGGATTTTTTGTTTCCACAGATCCCTATCCTGTGCCATGTTAGCAGTTAACTCCCAATAAGCTAGATCATTCTTTATTGTTTCTTTCCAACACTTTTGTGGTCGTCCTCTACCTCTTTTAATACTTTCCAAATTTAGTTTTTCTAACCTTCTTACAGGTTCTTCTTTTGATCTTCTTTCTATATGTCCAAACCATCTTAAACGATGTTCTCTCATTTTATCCTCTATTGGTGCCACTCCTAATTTGTTTCTAATAACCTCATTATGTATACGGTCTTTTCTTGTATGACCACTCATCCATCTCAACATCTTCATTTCTGTCACAGACATCTTTTGTACATGTTGATGATTAACTGACCAACACTTAGAACCATAAAACATGGCAGGCCTAATTGCTGCTCTATAATATTTACCTTTTAATTTTAATGGTATCTTCTTATCACAAAGAATACTTGATGTTCCTCTCCATTTTAACCAACCAGCATTAATTCTATGTGTAACATCTCCATCAATTCTTACTTTCCTTTTGGGGAATGCAATGTGTGCCAATTTTAATTTCTATGTCCTCCGAAGTAATCGAATGATCAAACTTACATTCCATATATTCTATCTTTGTTCTACTAAGTTGGAGGCCTTTGCTTTCTAATGTTTCTCTCCATAGTTCCAATTTTCTATTTACTTTTTCCTTAGACTCCTCCACTAATACAATGTCATATGCAAATAACATACACCAAGGTACTTCATCTTGAATATGTTTTGTTAACTCATCAATCACCATTATAAATAAGTATGGACTTAAAGTTAATTCTTGATGTAACCCAATATTAACTTCAAAGAAGTTTGTTGTTCCTTCATGAGTCCTCACACATGTTTTTGCACCATCATACATGTCTCTTATAAGGTTAATATATGTCAATGGGATACCTCTTTTTTCTAAAGTTCTCCAAAGAACCTTCCTCGGTACCCTATCATAAGCTTTTTCTAGATCAATAAATATCATGTGAAGGTCTTTCTTTTTTGCTCTAAAATGTTCCATAAGACGTCTCAAAAGGTGAATCGCTTCAATAGTAGATTTGCCTGGCATGAATCCAAATTGGTTCTCTGTTGTACTTGATACTTTCTTAACCTACGTTCGATAATTCTTTCCCAAAATTTCATAGTATGACTCATTAACTTGATACCTCGATAATTCGCACAATTTTGAATGTCTCCCTTGTTCTTATATACGGGTATAAGTGTACTTGTTCTCCATTCTTCGAGCATCTTTTGGTTTTTCCATATTTCATTAAATAGTCTTGTGAGACAAGTGATTCCTATTTCTCCTAGTATTTTCCAAACTTCTATAGGAATATTATTTGGTCCTACCGATTTACCACCCTTCATATGTTTAAGAGCCTCTTTGACTTCATTCTTTTGAATACGTCGGTAGAAGTTATGGTTTATATACTTTTCTTACTTGGCTAAATCTCCTAATCTAATACTAACATCTTTATTTTCATTAAAAAGATTATAAAAATAGTTTTTCTATCTATTTCTTATATCATCATTTGCCACTAGAATTTTTTCATCCTCGTCCTTTATGCGTCTAACATAATTAAGATCTTTAGTTTTCTTATCTCTAGCCCTAGCTATCCTAAAAATATCTCTTTCACCCTCTTTTGAGTTGAGTTTTTTATATAAGTCATCCCAAATCTTAGCTTTTGCTTCACTAACGACCTTTTTCGCTTCTTTCTTTGCTTTCTTATAAGCTTCTAAAGTTTCACTAGTTTTCTTAGCATAATGTAATTTATAACATGCCCTCTTTGCCTTGATTTTATTTTGTACTACTTCACTCCACCACCAAGCTTCTTTTTGTGCCTATACACCTCCCTTAGATACCCCTAACACATCTTTCACCACTTTCCTAATATGTATAGCCATATTGTTCCACATATCACAGGGTGTGCCAACATAATTCCAAACATCTCCTTGAAGGACTTTCTGTTTAAATATATCTTCTTTCTCACTTTTGAGGTTCCACCATTTAGTCCGAATAGCTCGATGCACTCTTTTCTTCTTTGTCCACTTTTTTATTTGTAAATCCATAACTAAAAGTCGATGTTGGGTGGTTAAGCTTTCTCTTGGAATTATCTTACAATCTTTACAACATGCTCTATCTTTTTAAAAAAAAATAAAGTAATCAATTTGTGTTTGTGATAAGCCACTCTTATAAGTAATTAAATGTTCATCTCATTTTTTGAAGATTGTATTGACTATAAAGAGATCAAATGCCATAGCAAAATTTAAAATCTCCCTACCTTCCTCGTTTATATCCCCAAAACCAAAGTTTCCATGAATCCCTTGATATCCTAATGCCTCTTTACCGACATGTCCATTTAAATCTCCTCCTAAACAAATCATCTCCCTTTGTGGAATCTTTTGAAATACCTTATCTAACTCTTCCCAAAAAGCTGTCTTTATACTATCTTCTAGTCCTACTTGGGGTGCGTAAGCACAAACTATATTCAAAACCTCTGCTCCTAACACTAATTTCAACGTCATGATTCGGTCACTATTGTTGTATGTCTACTACACTCTCCTTTAAATCTTTATTTATGATAATACCAACTCCGTTTCGAGCCTTTTCTTTACCTGAGTACCATAATTTAAAACCTGTATCCTCTATCTCCTTTGCTTTTTTTCCAACCCATTTTGTCTCTTGTAAACATAGAATATGAATCTTTCTCTAAATCATAGTATCTACCACCTCCATTAGTTTACCGGATAATGTTCCGATATTCCAAGAACCAATACGAATCTTATTATCTAGGACTAGTTTCCTTACCCCCCGCATCCGTCCATAATCAAAATGCGGAGGCCCTCTCTGAAAATTTTTCACTACATTCGGGCGGCAATGTAGCGGTACTAACTTCTTTACCCACACCCGTCCATGATGTGGGAACCCTCTCTACAATTGATTCACTACATTCGGGCAAAAATGTAGTGGCCCTTGCTTACTTCTTACTGTATTCGGGCTCTGCAGCACGTCGCTAGGTGGGGACGCCCCAAAGCAATGCTCATAATTTTTGTAATCCATGTTATAAAAATCGGACGAAGTTTTATGCTGGCAGTCGGAAGCCTAAGATAACCCTCCTCCTTTATCCGGGCTTGGGACCGGCAATGCAAGGGTGATCCTTACATGGGCGGAGTTTGTGCCTAGTAACTGGCTAATGATTTAGATAATATGCAATAACGATATGATCGGCTGATGAGTATGCAAATGGCAAAACACATATAAAATTAAGCAAATCAAATGACTAATGCAGTCAAAACTTATAACTATCAAGATGCAGTTAATGAACAGGTAATTGGTTGATAACTAGACTGAGTAACCTGTAGTAAATCAATAAGGGACATGCATGCAGTAAATGGCTAAAACAAGTGGCTAGATAACAAATATAATTTCAAAAATCATGTAATGGTAGCCAGCAAAATGACTAATGTGAGAAATCAATATAGACTAATATGTATGCTGGCTTATGCAAACCATATTTAAATACCTAATGTTTGAGTGCACTAGCTACACCTAAAGGCATATGAATCCAACATCTTAAAAGGTTAAATAAAATAAGATACATTTAACCTTGCCCCAAGCCACTCTGGGAAGCAGCTTTCTAACTCTATGCAATCAAAGGCAACGGTCACTGCCCAGGTGGGAGGTGGGTTAAATAATGGGCACCTAAGCAGAAATGCTTCAAGATCTTAGTATGAAGTCCTGGCAACTGTAGGAAAATTGTGTAGAAACGGCTGGAGTTGCTTCCATGCAATCAATTGCTGCCCATAACATTATTAAGTGGAGCTAAAAATAAGACTGAGCGCCACTACCTGCTCAGTGATTTAGTAGCATAACAATTGAAGCAAGATAGACACGAGTAGTTGACTTACCATGAGCAACGAGATTATGTTGAAGCTGCAACAAGGCCTTGATTTTCCACAGCACTCAAGGCGACCCATGAAAAAAGTGGTTCCTTAAATCCCCAGGTACGAAGAAAAACACCTAGTTGCGCTTTGATGAAATCAAATCTTTCTTTAGAGTACCCTACTATATCCATCTTATTTACAACAACTATTAGCTGCTCAACACCAAAGCTTCTTATAAGTTGTGCATGCTCCTTTGTTTGTCCTCCTCCTCCATTTAAGCCCATACCTGCCTCAAAGGAGCCAACAGAGGCATCTACAACGAGAATGGCAACATCTGCCTGTGTAGCACTGGATATCATATTCGAAATAAAGTCCCTATGCCCTGGTGACTCGAGGAAAACAATATGGAATTTCTTTGAATCAAAATGAGCAACAGCAACATTCATGGTAATTCCTCTTTCCCTTTCTTCAGCACTTTCATCCAATGCTAACTCATAGGCAACTTCTTATAAGTAACTATATTAGTATATTGCTAATTTTTTCTATGTGATTAATAGAGGCTGGACTAAAAAGTTGTTAGGTATGTTTATTCTGTCACAATCTCATAACTCTTCTTTACATGTTTTGAAATTTCAGAATAGAGAAACCACATATAGTTTTTGATGAAGAAATTAGGTTGTCGAATAACTTAAAGGGGTAGAAGTCTTGCCTATAGTTATTTTGGATGGCAAGCTGCTTTGGCTCATCTTGTTCTTGGAAGATGATTTTCTTCTTCTTTGTTTATATTCGTTTTATTCTGGTCCCTGTAGCTTGTGCATGATTCCGAGTCTTACTGGCTTTTACCCTGTTGAGATCAATCAGGGAGGATACTCGTTGCGTTGTTGGATTTACTCAAGTTCTTTTTTCTTTTGCTATAGGTGATTGCTGTTAAGAAGCAGATAGAAGAAATACAGGGGAAGGATAACTTCCCATATGCTCAGCAGCTGTTGATTCATAGTGGCAAGGTCTTGAAAGATGAGACGACTTTGGAAGAGAATAAAGTTAGCGAAAATGGTTTTCTTGTTGTCATGCTCAGTAAGGTACGTGATATAGTTTAATAATTTCCTGTGTGCTACTAGCTAGATTCTTATGAAGGTTTTAAAGTTCTACTACAGTGGATAAGAATTTAGCATATGGGCTATTGGGTCTGGAGTTAAAATTTTCAGGTGTGTAGTTTGGCATAGAAACTCCGCCCATGTAAGAGATCACCCTTGCATGGCCGGTCCCAAGCCCGAATAAAGGAGGAGGGTTGCGTTAGGCTTCCGATGGCCAACGTAAAACTTTGTCGGACTTATTTACCATAGATTCTACAAATTATGATAGGGATCTGTGGAACAAAGAATCCATGTAGCCGACCCCATCTAGTATGGAAAAAGGCTTAGTTGTTGTTGTTGTAGTTCGACAGAGAATACTTTTTTTTTAGTGGATGGTTTTCTGGGGTTTTGGTGGGAGAGGGAGGCAAGGCAGTATCACATAAGTACGTGTGGAGAAGAATGGGTGATGAACCTTTTGTCACAGAAGTTATGTTTTTTTGAGCATCCTTCTTTTTTGTTTGCAAAATTGTCATTCTTGGGTGTATTTCCTTGTCTTTTGTTGACATATTTTATTTGGCAAAGAATTCCGCTCATGTAAGGAATCACATGGCCGGTTTGCGTTAGGCTTCTGACAGCCAACGTAAAACTTTGTCGGACTTATTTACCATGGATTCTACAAATTATGATAGGGCTACATAGAAACAAAGAATCCATGTAGCCCAACCCCATCTAGTATGGGAAAAGGCTTAGTTGTTGTTGTTGTATTTTATTTGGCAAAGGTATTTTATGAGCAAATATGTGCACCCAAAAGGAATGTCCGTCAGAAAATTCTCAAGATATTATGAAGTTTCAACATACAGACTTTAAGATATTTTCTTCAAGGAGATTCAAGTTTGAACATTTGTATATGTTTCCACTAGGATCTTCCATAAAATACATTTTTGGCAAATAGTTTCTATCCCTGATGATGTTTGTATGTGTTGGTGCTGCTATTTATAAGATTTATGATCTCTTGATCATGAATTTATTGTGCATTCTGGCAATCACTTTTTTTTAATCTCCCTTTGAATGACAGAGCAAAACTTCTGCACAAGGTGGCACCTCATCTGTGCAGGTATCTTGCATTCATGTACTTGTGTTTATATTATGGCTTACCATATAGTTTTGTCTTGCTTCTAGAATTAGTATCTTTTTGTTCTCTTTTAAGTTCTTTTTGAACATTTGATAGCCTTCAGTTCCTACTCCTCCTCCTGGTCCTGCCCCAATGCCTGAACCTCAGCCTTCTTCAGAAGTGTATGTTCCATCGTTTATTTTCTAAATTGATCATCCATGACATTTGATTCTTATTCATTGATCATACTATGATATGGTGTTGTAACATGATACGTTGTTGTAACAGGATTGCTGTTACCACCACAGCAGATTCTGATAGAGCAACCGAGTATGGCATTTTATCTTTTCCCCTAATGTTCACATTTATGGTACACTCTTTGATTGTTCCTTTTGAAATAGTTAAGAACTTAAGACTAATTTCAAGGATTATTTTCAGTTGGATGTAAAATTGGTCGTTTAACTGATTCTTCCGTACCTAAAATCTGGATGCTGGTATTTGGATCCTTAGAATTTTGCACCACAAACCTTGCTTGGCCTGAATCCTGTCTTGTATGATGTAGTACGCGGTATAGTTTGATGTCCATAACTAAAACCAATCCATTTGATGGCATGGATTCATAATGTGTTCTGTTTATATCAAAGCTTATTGGCAACTTAGATATTTGTAGCTATTTAGAATTTGTTAATTTTTGGAGCTTTGGTTTTAGAATAAAGGGGTGGACTTAAGTTGGTTTGCTTGATTTTGTCTAGGATGGCTGTACTTGAACTTTTGTCCAACTTTAAGAACTTGGGGTTAGGCTGTACAGTTAAAGAATAAGGATCAGTCTTTGGATTCAAGTATGATTAAAAAAAAATACTTTGATGTGCTTTGACTGACATATTTGGAGCAAAATGGTAGTACAGCAAACGACCTTGAGCAGTTTATGTCCAAGTTCTATGAATATTGCTTTGTCATCCCTAAGGCCTGGGACTTTAGACCTGTCAAATAATCGTTATAGGATATCTTAATATTGAAAACCTTATTTGGTTCAAGATTGTGATTCTTATTCCAGGTTCACTCATTATAGACTTCTGTTCTGTTGATTGTACTGGGCTATGTGTTTCTCGAAAGAACAAAAGAGGTGCTTGTTGATTCATGTATATATGGGTCCCTTCAGGATTTTGTGCTGTATTCTAATAAAAATGTGCTCGGGCCTGTTGGGGGATCACAAATTAGATTTGACCTTTGCCCTGACCTTTGTTCATCCTATCACTTGTCAGTTTCTATTCATGTTCCTGCAACTATTTTAGTCTGCTACTTTGCGACAGAATGCTGTTTGTTTTCATGTTCTAAATGGATGGACAAATTCGCATGCCAGACTTGGAGCTGCTACTTTTAGATGCCTTTATCCATGGTTCTCTTTACACTTCTACATTGTTCTTGTTTGGTACCTATCCTGACCTGCTAAATTACAGGGTGGCCGCTGATGCATATGGTCAGGTTGCATCTAACTTAGTTGCAGGTAATAACCTTGAGCAAACTATTCAGCAATTAATTGATATGGGTGGAGGCAGCTGGGACAGGGAGACTGTTACACGTGCACTCCGAGCTGCATACAACAACCCTGAACGAGCTGTGGATTATTTATACTCGGTAAGATTTATTGTTTGTTATTTAAGCACCTCAATCTGAACATGTGTTCACTCTTAGCTGCATATCTAATTCATGCACAAGTTGTATGCACTTGCAGGGTATTCCAACCACAGCTGAAGTTACTGTTCCTGTCACTCAAGGTCCTTCGAGTCAAGCACCAAGTGACGCAGCAGTTACTGACACAGATGCAGGATCTCCACCTGTCCCTGCGGGTGTTAATGTTTCACCTTTGAACTTGTTTCCTCAGGTCTCATTTTGCTAGTCTTACTGCTATTTGCATCTAGGTGTTTGATCTAGTTGATTATGTTTGTATTACTTGTACAGGAAACACCTAGTCATGGAACTGTTGCTGGGGGTGGGTCTCTCGATTTCCTTCGGAATAACCCACAGGTACACTTGTCATGCTTTGGTTCTCTTTCAAAATTTGTGCAACTACCACTTTGCTTTACATTTTTATGCTGCAATTGTACAAGTTTAAGGTGGGATGTTGATTGTGGTGTTGGGTTATAGCAAGGATTTCCATCATCGTAGGCAAGGTCAATTGGTGAACATGTTACAACAACAACTAAGCCTTTTCCCATACTAGACGGGATCGGCAACATGGATTCTTTGTTTCCACAGAGCCCTATCATGTGTCATGTTAGCAATTAACTCAACATAAGCTAGATCATTTTTTATTGTTTCTTTTTAACACTTTTGTGGCCGTTCTCTACCTCTTTTAATACTTTCAAAATCTAGTTTTTCATACATTCTTATAGGTGCTTCTTTTGATCTTTTTTCTATATGTCCAAACCATCTTAAACGATTTTATCTCATTTTATCCTCTATGGGTGCTACTCCCAATTTGTTTCTATTAACCTCATTATGTATTAGGTCTTTCCTTGTGTGACCGCTCATCCATCTCAACATCTTCATTTCTGCTATAGACATCTTTTGCACATATTGATGATTAACTGCCCAACACTCATAACCATAAAATACAACAACAACAACAACTAAGTCTTTTCCCATACTAGACGGGGTCAGCTACATGGATTCTTTGTTTCCACAGATCCCTATCGTGTGCCATGTTAGCAGTTAACTCCCAATAAGCTAGATCATTCTTTATTGTTTCTTTCCAACACTTTTGTGGTCGTCCTCTACCTCTTTTAATACTTTTTAAATTTAGTTTTTCATACCTTCTTACATGTTCTTCTTTTGATCTTCTTTCTATATGCCCAAACGATCTTAAACGATATTCTCTCATTTTTATCCTCTATTGGTGCCACTCTTAATTAACCTCATTATGTATACGGTCTTTTCTTGTATGACCACTCATCCATCTCAACATCTTCATTTCTGTCACAGACATCTTTTGTACATGTTGATGATTAACTGCCCAACACAGAGAACCATAAAACATGGCAGGCCTAATTGCTTATCTATAATATTTACCTTTTAACTTTAATGGTATCTTCTTATCACAAAGAATACGTGATGCTCTCTTCATTTTAACCAACCAGCATTAATTCTATGTGTAACATCTCCATCAATTCTTCCATCACTCTGAAAAATTGACGTGTCGCTAGGCGGGGACGCCCCAAAGCAATGCTCATAATTTTTGTAATCCATGTTATAAAAATCTGACAAAGTTTTACGTTGGCTGTCGGAATCCTAACACAACCCTCCTCCTTTATCCGGGCTTGGGACGAGCAATGCAAGGGTGATCCCTTACATGGGCAGAGTTCATAACCATAAAACACAAGCTTCCACTATTTTTTGGCAAATCCTCCTTTCTTCTTCCTTTCCTTCTTCTCGTCTTTCTTTTTTCTTTGTTGTTCCTCTATTTTATTTTTAACTTTTGCCTCCATTTTCCTCCCACTCCTCTTTTCTTCTCTTCCTTCTATTTTATTTTCTTATCTTTTTCCCTCATTTTCTTCTTATTTTTCCTCTTCTTTATCTTATAATCCTCCTCCTTTTGTTCGTCAATTGCTTGTGCTCCATTTAGTCTTCTTTACGTGATGGGTTTTTTTATTAGCTTATACGAAATGCATGATCTCTTTTAACAAATTGTAATGACTTTGTTAGTTTAGATAAAGTTAATCATGCTTTAATTATATATATATATATATTTATGTATTCATTAATCAAGTATTTCTAGATTTTGCTGTTTAGTTGAATTTGCATTTACAAGTATAGTGCTTACCCTTAAATCTGTTGTATCTCTAGTATATCCCCGCCAACACATTAGTGCTTAGCGTTAATTCCCTGTGAATGCGTCAAAAATGGGTACGTCCTGTGGATAGATATATGAGATGGAGCAGCTGGTGGTCGAGTTGAATAATAACAAAATCTCCAGGGGTATATTATAATCTAATGCAGTGAATTTGATGGTTTTGTTTACATTTTAGCTTATGCGTTGGATTTATGATAAATGTGTGTGTTATTAGATGGATGTCAAGGTTCTAAACAAGCATTGCATGTTCTTTCAGTTCTTAGCTTTACGATCAATGGTCCAGGCAAACCCTCAGATATTACAGGTAACAATTCTCTTTGACGTTACAAATGTGATTTGACCATTTCTTCTTCTTATTGGCTTTTGAAGTTCTTGGTTCCCTTCCAGCCTATGCTCCAGGAGTTGAGCAAGCAGAATCCTAATCTCCTAAGACTGATTCAAGACCATCAAGCCGAGTTCCTTCAACTGATCAATGAACCGCTAGGAGGGTCTGAAGGGTGAGAACCTTTTTAAAATTTGTTCATTGTAGTTTTATGACTTTATCATAATTATGATTTTTCTATGATGTTTTTCACCCCAAGTAGGACTAGAACATAGTATAAATAAGGTATTTTGGGAGGAGTTAGATATGGTACAATAACAACTAAGCCTTTTCCCAGACTAGATGGGGTCGGCTACATGGATTCTTTGTTTCCAATCCATGGTAGATAAGTCCAATAAAGTTTTATGCTGGCTATCACAAGCCTAATGCAACCTTCCTTTATCCGGGATTGGGACCTGATAAGGTAATTCAACAAATTTCACAAATAGATACGATTTGTTTGGGAGGAAACTTAAATGTACATGTTGGTAAAGAGGCATTAGGATATAGAGGTATTCACGAAACTATGGTTTTGAGGATTTAAATGAGGAAGATAGGAAGATTTTAAATTTTGCTGACATACAATCTCTTTATAGCCAACACAATCTTCAAAAAATGATATGAACATTTAATTATTATAAGAGTGGTTTGTCACATATACAAATTGATTATTTATTTATGGAAAAAAAGATAGATCGTGTTGTAAAGATTGCAAGGTAATTCCATGAGAAAGCTTAACTACCCAACATCGATCTTTAGTTATAGATTTTGTGGTAAAAAAGTAGACAGAAAAGAAAAGGGTACATACTACATAGAGCTATAATGCTATTAAGACTAAATGGTAGAACCTCGAACCTCAAAAGTGAGAAGAAGATATATTTAAACAAAAAATTCTTCAAAGAGATGCTTGAAATTATGTAGGTACACCTTCTGATATGTGGAACAATATGGCTATACATATTAGGGAAGTGGCGAAAGATTTGTTAGGTGAATCTAACGAAGGCATACTAGCACAAAAAGAAGTTTGGTGGTGGAGTAAAGTGGTGCAAGATATGTTAGAAATTGCATTATGCCAAAAGACTAATGAAACTTGAGAGGCTTATAAGAAATGAAAGAAAGAAGCGAAAAAGGCTGTTAGTGAAGCAAAATCCAAAATTTGGGAGGATTTATATAAAAAGTTTAACTCAAAAGGTGAAGGGGATGTTTTTAAGATAGTTAAGGCTAGAGATAAGAAAGCTAATGATCTTACTTTTGTTAGATGCATTAAAGACGAGGATGAAAAGATTCTAGTAGCGAATGATGATATAAAAAATAGATGAAAGATTTACTTTTATAAGCTTTTTAATGAAAATACATATGTTAATATTAGCTTAGGATAGTTAGTCAAATCAGAAAAGCATATAAACCACAATTTCTATTGACGTATTCAAAAGAATGTTGTAGGACAATATAATATTCCTATAGAAGTAAATAAAATATTAAGAGAAATTAGGCTCACTTGGCTCATAAGACTATTTAATGAAATATATAGAACCTAAAAGATGCCTAAGGAATGAAGAGCGAGTACATTTATATCCATATATAAGAACAAAAGAGACGTTCAAAATTGTGCGTATTATTGAAGTATCAAGTTAATGAGCCATACTATGAAATTATGGGAAAGAATTATCGAACGTAGATTAAAACAAGTATCGAGTACAATAGAGAATCAATTACTATTGAAGTGATTACCTATTGAAACGTTTTATGAAATATTTTAGAGTAAGAAAGAAGAGCCTTCACATAGTATTTATTGATGTAGTAAAAGCTTACAATAAAGTATTAAAACGTCTTATGAAACATTTTAGAGCAAGAAGGAAGAACCTTCATATGGTATTTATTGATGTGGGAAAATCTTACGATAAGGTGCTAAGAGATGTTCTTTGGAGAACGTTGAAAAACAGAGGTATCCCATTGACATATATAAATCTTGTAAGAGACATGTATGATGGTATAAAAACATGTGTGAGGGAACTCATGAAGAAATGACAAACTTCTTTGAAATTAATATTGGGTTAGATCTGAACTCTAACTCCATATTTATTTATATTGGTCTTTAATGAGTTAACAAGATATATTCAAGATGAAGTACCTTGGTGTATGTTATTTGCAGATGACATCGTGTTAATGGTCTAAGGAAAAAGTTACGCATATAATTGGTCTCTCACAAGTAAAGTTTTAAATGCCTAGGGTTAGTTTTTCAGAGTGATGAACAGATTGACGGAGATGTTACACATAGAACTAATGTCGATTGGTTAAAATAGAGAGGAGCATCAAGTATTTTATGTAACAAGAAGATATCATTAAAGTTGAAAGGTAAATATTATATAGTAGCAATTAGACCTGCTATGTTTTTATGGTTCTAACTTCTAAGTATTGGACAGTTAATCATCATACATGTACAAAAGATGTTTGTTGGAGAAACGAAGATGTTGAGATGGATGAGTGGCCACACAAGGAAAGACGGTATACATAATGAGGTTATTAGAAACAAATTGAGAGTACCACTAATAGAGGATAAAATGAGAAAAAATCGTTTAAGATGGTTTGAACAGGTAGAAAGATGACTTGTGAAAATGTTAGAAGAGAAAGAGAAAGATCACAAAATTGTTTGAAAAGAAACAATAAAGAATGATCTAGCTCATGTTGAGTTTACTGTCAACACGATACATGATAGGACTCTGTAGAAACAAAAAATCCATGTAGCCGACCCCATCTAGTATGCGAAATGGGAAAAGGCTTGGTTGTTGTTTTTCATCTACATAACATTCTAGTTATTCTCGGGCTTAAGAAGTTTCTATTGTGTGATGTTTGGTGGTTAGATTCCTTGATACGTCCTTGGTTGTAGTTCTGTGTGAAAGTTATATTTTAAAATAGCAGCATGTATCATCTCTTGTTCCTTGGAAAACAAGGATAGCAATTTGCTTTGAGATCTACGAAATTGTCATAATCATGTATTGCTGGCCGGATGGGCTTCTGATGTTTCTTCATAAATGTACGAATCATTGCCTTATGTCACTAACCTTGTGAGAAGACCCTGCAGTTGTGCGTTCATATTATGAGTAGTCAATGGCTACACCCGTTTTTCCTTTCGCAGTATGCGTCATGGATCTTAAATTACAGAAGGCAGTGTGTATTTTGTGTCATTTCCCGTGTAGCATCCATTTGAAATTACAGCCTTCAGTTTGTTACAAATGCTTTTCTTTTTTGTACCATGTGATGCTACTTTTCCTATTTCTTCTTCTTTCTCTAGATTTTATGTTTCTTTCCATCCATTCGTCTGTTGTTCTCTTGAACTATGATATCCACTAAACTCTCATTCCAATCATCGTTAATAAATTATCTGGTGCCTTGGTAAATTTTTATCTGGGTGCGATCATACCAGCACTAAAGCACCGGATCCCATCAGAACTCCGAAGTTAAGCGTGCTTGGGCGAGAGTAGTACTGGGATGGGTGACCTCCTGGGAAGTCCTCGTGTTGCACTCCTTTAAAAAACTCCGCCCATGTAGGAGATCACCCTTGTATGGCCGGTCCCAAGCCCGGATAAAGGAGGAGGGTTGCGGTAGGCTTCCAATAGTCAGCGTAAAACTTTGTCGGACTTATTTACCATACATTCTACAAATTATGATAGGGATCTGTGGAACAAAGAATCCATGTAGTCGACCCCATCTAGTATGGAAAAAGGCTTAGTTGTTGTTGTAGAAGCTACTTTCAAACTGGCTATTGTGCTAAGACTCCATTTTATCAAAAGCCAGAAACAGCAGCTACTGACGTATGTTTTCATGTCAGAGATATTTTTGGGCAGCTGGAGCAGGACATGCCTCAATCTATCAGCGTTACCCCAGAGGAGAGGGAGGCTATTGAGCGAGTAAGTCTTACTACCAACAACATTACATGGATAATGTACAACCGTGAGCCCATATTGTGCTTTGAGAAAGGATTTTGTGAATGCTTTGTCATGCCTCATTTTCCTCCTCGAGCGGTGGCTTGGGCTTTTCCACTCTGATTAAGCTGCTTCTGAAGTTGATTCAACCTTTGTGCAGCTTGAAGCGATGGGGTTTGATAGGGCACTCGTTATTGAGGCTTTCTTGGCATGTGACAAGAATGAAGAACTAGCAGCAAATTATTTATTGGAAAATGCCGGTGACTATGAGGATTAACAGGTGGAATGGACTATCGGTTCTTAGTCTTCCAACCATGTATCATCGGTTCAGTTGCCGGTCGATGGAGGAAGAATAGTTTAATGATGTCCAGACCATTCAACTCTTGTTCATTTTGCTGTTTTCTTTCCTAGAGAGCTCTCCCATTTTATCCCCTTCTTACAAGTAGCAGTGACTGTCCTGTGAGTAACCGCTATAATTAATCACGCTGTTTTTTCTCAGTATCCATCAAGAACGCATACTTTGCCCCTCTGCTGCTCATTTCTCCATTTTCTGGCCTCTGTTGTTGGTGAACATATCGTCATGCTGCTGCTCCTGGATTGAACCCCAGGAGCAGATGTGTGTTTATGTATCCTTCCCTTCTTCCTTCAGCCCTGTCATTTCAGTTGAAAATTGTCAATTTAATGAGAGAGAGAGAGAGAGAGAGAGGAGGAGGAGTAATTTGTTGGGGTTTTGGTTCCCGATCCGCATCTCAAAAGGAAGCTAGACCGTAAATGCCCGAAAGAGCTCTCTGTTTCCATAAATTGCCAGAAAAAGTTTTTAGAGAAACTGTTGACCAATCGATAAACACGGACCCTTAACCAGTAAGAAGGATTTTTTCCCCCTTCAAACAACAACAATTAAGCGAATTCTTTGTCTACATAGACCCCCAATCATATGTCATTAGCAGTTAACATAAGTTTTCTGATACTTTTGTATTCTTCATTTTTTTATATTTTTATTATCTAGTTTTTCATACTCTCTGAACTAGGTACTTTCAAATGAGCAAAATTATGTTTTCATTGCATTTCTCAATTTAAACTTTCTAAGAAATCAATCAATAACGTTTAAAACGGGGACTCTCATCTCGTTCTATTGCATTAAAAAAAAAAGCCAGTCCTTTTCGTTTTGGTACAATGAGCCCCAAGCCATATATGCATGCCTCGGAACTCATGACCTTCCATTAGTGAGTCAACCCCCTAGCCAGTTGAGCTATTGCTCGTTGTGCAACACTAGTCGATTTTGTCATAGTGGCGTTCTATGCGAAAAAGAATTATGCGTGGGATTCCCTTAGATAGTTGCTTATTTGTAACACGAAGATGGATTCTAAATGGATTTTCTTAGATATGCTTGAAATGAACACTTTACATGAATTATGTGTAATTGAAGCATTAAATTTCTTGATCCAAGTGAGGGGATCTTTCTAAGCATGATAATATTCCGTCAATCTTCTCTTTTATTTTATTTTATAATAATGTGGGTTAAGCAGACCCATATCAGTTATCTGCATATCAAGCTCTCCTCACCTCTCCTCACAAAGCCAACCACCTAAGGCGCACAGTTGCTGACCTAGCGGTGGATCTACATGGGGTTGAGATGGGGCGATTAAGTTGAAGCCCACGCTCAACTTGGTAGGCTATTCACCCCACCATGAAAAACTTTCAGGATCCACCACCGACAGCTGCCCTTTTTGGCCACCATTAATGCGAAGATCAAATCTCACGCTTCCTTAGTCGATGGAATTGTATGTAGAAAATGAGTCATTATGTCAAACTGCACAAAGGAAATCTTCAAAAGTGTTGGATCATGAAGTTGGTTTTCTTGAAGTTAATGTGAATATAGTACAAGATCGAACACAGTAGCACATTTATATGACCGCCATTCGGTGTGCGAGAAAGCTTGGTTTTGGATGTCGTATATTGGTTGTAGGAAATAAATTTGGCCATTTTCTTGTAAAATTAGCAAGCTCGGGGACAAATAAGATGAAGCAGGAATTCAAGAATCTGATACATTGCATTCTTTTCAATCTTAATTTTTCTTTACTTGTTACCTGGGGAACTACACATGGGAGGTACAATTGGAGCACCTCAGTGATAGAAATAAAACTTTTAGCTAACATGGGGGTTCCCATGGGGTTAATCCCAGTTCAAGTCCAGGTATGCCTAGGCCCCATTTCTGGATGCTAGTATTGGATGAATGTCTGGGTTCTACCGCATGCATCATGAGAAAAACTATCCATAGATCCTAATTAGGAAGGCAAACCATGCAATTGAAACTGCTGTTTCAAACTTTTCTTATTGAAAATGTGCAGATCTTAATCAGAATTCAGGTTGGATCAAGGTTTGGTGAAAATCTTCATTAACCATAGCCGGCTCCGTTCGTTACTTGGATCTTTCAGGTCTAACCCAGTAACTTATGGATCATCACAGCATTGCTCATCCAACTTAATTCTAAACTAGGTGGACTGTGGGTGCTTTGTGTGTCGTGCTGGTGCCCATGTCCGGAAAGGAGGCAGTTGTAACAGCTGCGGAGGCAGGTCGTCCACCCTACACTTTCATTGGCTAAAAATGGTTCATCAGCCATCTGTCGCCATGGCGCTCAACCTGTGCTATATTAGCATTTTACTCCACAAAGCACAATGATGATTTACCCCATACAAAACTTTGAGGTTTTTCTTTACCTCTTTTGAAATGCTCCCCATCCTATTTACATGAAACTCATTGGTAAAGTTATGATCATCTTTTGGTAGCTGAAAAAGCAAAATAATCCTAAAGAACAGTGATAGTGGAGTTGGAAATAGGTTCCCAGCCAAAATGCACATGAGAGGGATGGTTGGCCAATACGACCGTGTGGGATACATTTATTATGTACCTCATTTTCACCACATGCATTCTCTTCCACAGTTTTCTACCAAACTGTGAACTACATTCTCACACACACACACATACACACACACACACACACACACAGATATATATATATATATATATATATATAATAAAACAAGATACAGTTTGAAGATTATAGGGTTACAGCTTCTATGTTAGGGAATGAATAAAATATCAGCATAGATCTTAGGTAGTTTATCTGCACTAAATTCTCCACCACTTTCGTTCAATGGATCAGACCAGTACTGGTGATTTTGCATCATAGTATGTGCCTTAACTTTTAAGAAGCTTAGAACATAATGGATCCATCTAATAGAGTCCCAGTGTGACCATTTTCTTGTCTTGAAGCACATGCTTAGTAAAATAAAACCCAATAAGGAAACAATATTCCTTTTTGTTGGTACAAATTTGATGTGGATTTGCAAATGGAAACTAGATTTGGGTTTGCAGATCCAGTTTCCCGTTTGGACATGCCAACCCTACTCCGACATACGGGGCAGGCTTTTATGTGTACCAAATCTTGCCTTATAACGAAGATAAATGCATATAGCCAGGATATGTCGCTATTTTGGATTGTTGAAACATATAGTGACTCGTTGAAAGGAGGTTTTTGTTTGCCAACCCAGAACCATATGTAGATGCCGAACCTAGTGGTTCCTCTGGTAAAACAAGGTTTTTTTCTTTTGGTGCGATGGGGATGCCGAAGCCAGATGCACGCCCGGGTATCGAACTCAGGATATCCAAGTTCTGAGTCCACCCCCTAGCCAAGTGAGCTATTGCTTGTTCTGCAGCCAAGCCAAGCCAAGCCAAAAAGGGGTTCGATGTGGGTCATATCCCCACCTTTTTCTTTTCTACGGGAAGGATGGATGGTATTGCTCCTCTAGTACCTGGCCACTTGAGGTCGGAGCTAGTCAGATTTAAATCACAAATTATGTGATATTGTGATTTTTTTTGCAAGTTATAAATTAGAAGAGGCACTCTAAATGCGAGCACTTTCCAGTTCCACAGGTCTCTTGAAACAACAAAGACAATTTTCCATTTAGTTCACATTATTGATCAGATCTAACATGAATAACCCACAATGGTTATAGCAAAGAAGTATGAACTTCGGTCATCTGACAGCCGGGGTTCAATCGCCAATTGTATATGGTAGGGCTCAGCCTAACCCAGCCAAAAGCCAGCAGCCCGCACATGACCAGGAATTGTACAGTTGGAGTTCCTTGCAGTGTTCCCTTTCCCTTCACTTTCATTGACGTTTCAGAATACTTGGGAGCTAAGACTCTTTTGTGGTCCAGGCAATTGAGTGAACAGCTTAAACCTTTGATCAGATTAAGTTCAGAAAAGTGAATACCAATAAGAAATAGAGATTTGTATCTGAAAAGATACTCATACAAGTAGGCGTATTTGCACATACCCCTACATCAACAATTTACCAAATCTCAGTATCAAATTCGTTGATTTATTTTGGACAGAACATCAAAATTATGGTCTAATGGGGGAACTTCTGAAATAGAGGCACGTTGAATTTTCTGTGAATCATCTGAATATTGTCCAATCATATTCAAGAAATGAAAAATATCATATGCATACTGATAATTGCACAGGGAGCTTAAGCGATATAGATCGAAATGAAATGAAACAGCCAATACTAAAACGGAAGTGCTCCTAAACGGATAAACCAACCCAACTTGAGACCACCGTCCTGCTATCAGCCTAGTGAGCATGTTAGTTCTTTTCCTAATACATTGTGAAGAACAAGTACGCCTTAACTATCAGAATCCTTAGATTATTATAGTTGGTCTTGCAACAACGAAATATGCATTCGTCCAAGCAAATACTGAGTACAAAAAGTGCTTGGAGCTCAAAATCTTGTTAGCCAAAACTACTCAGCAGGACCTTTCTTTTGTCTTCTCCTAGATACTATTTCCGCAGCCCAAGCCTTGCCCAAATCAGTTTGAAATTTTCCTGAAAGATGGAATGTGAAGATTATCGTTATTGCCAAAGATTTGCAGCTTCAAATGAAAAGGCATATAACATAATGAACATATCAACAGATTCAACACATTGGAACCCCTTCATAACAGCCAAGAGATGGCCAACTGTACACTTAAGGGGATATTTGGAAGACAAGTGATCTAATAAATCATACCAATCAATCAGAGAACGTCATGCCAAAGAAAATGGTAATGCTTTATAATAAACGTCATTTACAAAATGGCATTTGACTACAGCTAAGGGAAATGTCAATGCAGATGGTATCGTGGAAGGCATCAAAAGCAAAAAAGTACAGTGTCAAGTAGTGACTCTTCAGGCATTTCAGCCACTGCAGATGGTATAAAGGCCCAGTAGATAGTATCAAGTGTTCTCTTCAGGCATTCCTTTCTTGAACATAAACCTTTAGCCATGTTATTAGAAAAAGTTGTCTATAAAATATGTTCAAAGCCCAGCAATGGTTGATGGATATGAAGTATAGAGGCCTTTCTTCACCCTTTGAAACTGAGAACACATGATTTCAACGACTAGGAACATCTCAATGAGGAAAAAAGAAAAAACAAATTCACCAGAAACAAGTAAAATGATGAAGGGTTAAAGAAGAGGGCAGCAGAAAGGAGAATATAAACTCCTACAAGATAAATGAACAATGAACTTAGATAATCATCAACCTGCTGTGGATTCAAAAAACTCCTCCAAATCGCGGCCTTGTTCTGCATAAAGCGTAATAAGAAGAATGCATTGATCAGAATGTAACACTTATCACTAAAAACATAAAAATGGACGAAGCTTGCTGTCATCTTACTACAGTAATAAACCCTGAATAGATGACTGAGATTATCCTCACCATGCTACATATATGTATACATATTATATATATATATATATATATATATATATATATATATATATATATATATATATATATATTTGTTACTGACAGATAGATAGATAGAAGATAACTAGCCAGATAGATATCGAGAGAGGAATCTTTGTCCTCAAGGACAGAATGGAAACACCAGCTTTCCTTTTTCTTGAAATCTAACAACAAATGCGTGTTTGGATTGGACATTTAGTGGTTTACTTAAAACTGGCTGTTGCAATGATGGAACCCAATTTTAATGACAATTAGGGAGTCATATCCATGCATCACAATTCGGTGATCTAACAGCTGATTATATTAAAAGTAGCAGCGTAGAGCACATCTTTATGGTCACATTGCATTGTCTGATCTCCCTCCCTCCCTGCCACTCCCTACGCATGTGTCTCTACCTATTTGTGTGTGTGCATGTATAGAGAAAGAGAGAACTTATTCTTTTTCTCAAGACTATTTGATAATTCAAGGCATCCTCATCTCAGACAATGATGCACTAAATATGTTTGTTTCAGTTTAGATGATGCAATATACCATTTTCTCTTAAGCGCTTCTTAATCAAAACCTTATAGAAGCTCATGATACAAACAACATAAACCAAGCCTTTGCCCACACTAGGTGGGGTAAGCTACATAGATTCTTTGACAACATAAAGTAGTTATTTCCAAAAAAGTCATATCATGTTTAGTAGTTTCTACCTATGCAGTCTTCCTCTTCCTTTTTTAAAGTATTCACTGTCATGTTTCTCACACCTTAACGGAGCTTCCTTTAGTTGCCTCTCTACGTGCACAATCTATCCTCATCTTATCTTCTACTAATAATACCTCAACTTTTTCTCCAATAACCTCATTACAGGCACAGTCTTTTCTTATATAGCCACATATCCACCTCAACATTTTAATCTTTGCCACAGACATCTTTTGCACATGCTAAGGATTGAATGCCCAATACGCCATACAATATAATATTGTTGGTCTACCTACTATATAATATTTGTCTTTCAACTTGAATGTTATCTTCTTATCACATAGAACACTTGAGGCACCTCTCTGTTTTAGTAAACCAGTATTGATTTTAAATATAACATCTCCATCAATTTTTCCATCCCATTGAAAGATTGACCCTAAGTAGTTAAAATCGTCCTTCTGAATGATGCAATGGCTGCCAATTTCAACTTATGTATCATTTACTTTAAAGAGATTATTGAACTTACATTTCATAATATTCAGTCTTCATTCTATTAATTCTAAAACCTTTGTTTCCAATGTTTCTCTCCACAACTTAAGTTTCCTATTAACTCCTTCCTTGGCAAATCCACCAATACAATACCATCTGCAGATAACACATACCAAGGTCCTTCATCTTCAATATGCTTTGCAAATTCATCTATAATCAAAGTAAATAAGTGCAGACATGATATAAGAGTAAAATTCCTCTTATTCCATCTCTAACTGAACATATTGGGAGTGCCTCTGTAATTAAATAACTCCACAAACTCAAGTTTTTTTCACATCCTCCTTAGAGAGAAACTATAAGAATGAACTGTGAACTTTTTCCTCCAAATAATTCAGAGGAAACACTATACAGAAAGTCCTAGTCCTTTCCTCAAATAGTTCCTTAGGGAAGTATCTTAATCGTCCCAACTTGCCTTTTTCTGCTAGCAAGCTTCATCTACCCACAGACAAGATAGCTATCACTGATTATTTGAATATCAATTATGATCAACTTGGAATTAGTCTGCAGCCTCATCATCAACATATATGGGCTATTTATATGCATGGCATTTGCAATATTG
Source organism: Brasenia schreberi (assembly GCA_036023115.1). Classification (NCBI taxonomy): domain Eukaryota; kingdom Viridiplantae; phylum Streptophyta; class Magnoliopsida; order Nymphaeales; family Cabombaceae; genus Brasenia; species Brasenia schreberi. The sequence continues at coordinate 1,631,788 of JAYKKT010000033.1, forward strand.
AATCCAGTTTTACCAAGAAGTACTTGAGATCATGTACCTTTTGATCAAGGTCATGCAGGATTTTATTTGTATATGATAGTTAAATGAAGCTCCAGTAAGAAGGTGGGAGAAACTACATAATGAAATACTTTAAAAAGAGAGAGGAAGACTGCAAAAGTGAAGAAATGAAACTATTAAATATGATATGGCTTTGTGAAGTTAACCACTAATATGGCATAAGATCAAGCTCTACAGCATCAAAGAACCCACACAACCAATCCCACCTAGTGAAGGAAAAGGCTTAGTTTTCGATGTTGTATAGTAACCAAATAAACTATGAATAAAATTAGAAGAACCACCTACAAGACAAAATTATGTCTTCAATCAAAACACGGCCATCCAGTACTTGAGAAAAGCATATAAATTTACCTGTTTCATATTCCAAGGCTTGAAGTATCATTTCAACCTGTAGAAAAGTAACCAGGAAGGACAAATCACTAAAACTTCGTAACTAACTGTAAAAATATGATTCTTCAATTCACTTGAGGAATCCTAACATATCGTCAATCTCACAATGAAAGAAATGCCAAGAGACCAATCCACCAAATGTTTGGTGTTCCAATACTCAAAGTAAGTCAAATAATCAAACACTCAAGAAGCCAAACCAAATATCCAAAGTGTTGCAAAACAACATATTTATTAAGGAATGAATGAGCTATATTTATAGAGCAAGATAAGAAGAAAATACAGCATAATGAGATCAAGAGGGAGAGAGAGTGAGCCAACGCCTAGTTTGGGGTCTTGGGACCCTGGCCCAAGCCCTAGTGGCCCGACCATGCCAAAATAGTTTACGGCCCCTATTGGCCCGTACATATTACATACTTTCACACCTCCCTCATGATAACAAACCTAACAACATCATAATGCTAAAAGTACATGGGAATGTCATGTTCAAGCAAAAATATGCATACACTAATAGAGATGTTCCTCTTTGCCTGGTAATCCTCATCAAGGAGAAACAACTCAAGGTCATATTGTCATGAAGGAAGAAGGACCATGGGACCATTGTTTAGGAACTTAGAATTATGCACTAGCCATGCATATGCCAAGTTGTGAAGAATGAACTATTTTCCTAGGTATAATGTTCATTTGGCTTTGACAGGACCGGATTTATTCACTTATTGGATTAATAGCTTCTCAAGATCTGCTAATTGATAAAGTTTCACCGAAAGACATGCATGAATATCATGTAAAATGTTGACTGTGAAAACACATAAAACACCTACTGAATTAAAGACCCTTATTCATAAATCACTAAACAAATAAGGGAACTAGGATCCACATTCCAAATAAGATGCGTTATCTAAAAGAACAAGTGAAGAGAATTTCCAAAGCCACTATAAGAACACCACCTTATCAAAATCTTTCACAAGCTTGGCTTCAATGGTCGAATTCTCTTCATATTCCATCCATAACTCAGATAGTTCCTTCGCTAGACCATGTTAAGACACACAACAAAAGTAAAAATAAATCCTGACATACTGGATAACTTGTGGCAGGAACATTACGCTGAAAAGATAAAAACAAGAAGAACAAGCTAATGACAATACTTGTGCTTGTCAGTTTCACCAAGCCTACCTCTCGGACCTCCACCAAGTAATTTACACATGTGCTCAAGTGCTTCCCGTTCTCTTCGACTTTTCTCAACCTTAGGTATGCCATCAGAAGGAGCAATATCACCAACAATAGCTGTTTTCAAAAGAAAACTAATTGCATAAAACATCTAAGGAAGCAAATATTTACAATATGGTTTGGAGCCTAAAGGCTCTATGCAGGAATATGAAAATTTAGTTCAAGGGTGGATAGACTTAGGAGGTCATGGTGATAATTAGATAGGAGTGAGCTGCAAGTAGTTCCTATGAGAATCTAGAGATTCTAGACATAATTATATTTTCATTACATTTATCGCAAGTGGTTACAACGAGGTAGTGGTGAGATCAGACATGTTGATGATGGTAGAAATGCAACAGCAGTAATGAGACAAATTAACCTTATGCTTGTGGCGGCAACATGGAGCAACACTGAGAATATAAGAGAAATTGGATGGTACATTTCTTCAAAAGAGGTATAGGAAGGCCTCAAAAGGGTTGGCTGGAAACTAGAAAACGTGATCTTGCATTTTTTAGAAGTTAAAACTTGCACCAGAATGGCAACTAAGAATACATGTAGCTAAGAGTGTTGATTTTGGTGGTCAGAAATAGTGGATTTATGCCGTTCACAGGGTGCTCTATGATTAAAGACTAAAGTATTAAACGCAATCAAGGATGCTCTCTTATTGAAGTATTAGATGCAAAATACAAACTATATTATTTGAAGTCCTTCATATTCTTCATGATCTTCATTTCCTAACAGGGTGGCGCTACTCCATAAGGATGAGCACTGATTAAGCCTAGCTAGTTGTTTGTTCTTTCATGCTTAAAGAAGTTTAGTTCTCCATGGGAACCCTGCTCCCTTTCTGGACATGGTTCAGGAACCATTTTCTTGCCATGTTTAGAGTCATGTCTGCCGTAGATGTTGAAGCAAAGGCTTCTCAGACCATCTTAAACAAGCATCAAAAGGAAAAGGATCAAGAACACAATATGATACCCCACCTTCAGCGATATCATGAACTATAGCCAGTTTAACACACCTGCACAGATACATACAAAAGCCACGTAAGGAAACACAATGCACGCTATAATTGAACAAGAAAAGACTTTGACACAACAACCAAGCCTTTTTCTCATACTAGATGGGGTCAGCTACATGGATTTTTGGTTTTCATAGAACTCGATCATGTGCCATGATAATAGTTAACTCAACATAAGCTAGACCAAAGAAAAGACTTTGATGATTTCTAAATAATTAGGGTCACTCCATCTTGTCCCATTTCGGGGCATTTATGGCAACATAGATGGAGGGACTAATCAAAGGATAGGTCCTATGTGAGGATTTGGGTCTTGACACAGAAACCACTATTCTTTGGATGCTATTTTATGTGACCTCATCTAATTACCAATTTTATAGTGTTTCTAGTGACTACAAATTATGATAGGGATCTGTGGAACAAAGAATCCATGTCGCCGACCCCATCTAGTATGGGAAAAGGCTTAGTTGTTGTTGTTGTTGTTGTTCTAGTGACTACAACTTTTTTCATGAAAAAGACCCTCTTCCCCTTCTTCATAAAGGGCTACCACCAGTTTGCCTAAAAGAAAAGCTCATGCAAAGGAGACATGAATCGAGTCCCTGAGGGCCTTAAACTTTAGGCTACCATAATAATTGTTAACCGTTAAATTGAAGCCACCTACACCATGACTAAAATATGGTTCCTTCATCCTTGATGGATTTTTTGATTGTTCAGCAAACTATAATTACTTTTCAGCAAAATTAAAAAACGAACAACAAGCCCTTAATGGGACTCTACATGCAACAATCAAAAAGAAACAATTGGATAGCTTAAGATCCCAAAAAAGAAAGAGTAACGAGAAAGATTTCAAATTCAAACCTGTCTTTGTTCACTCCAGGAATATCATCAGCAATGAGTGCCATAACCCCCATCCTGTACATGTGATCTGATATTGATTCAGGATTTTCAATACCACGTCGAACCCAACCAGTTCTTTTTGTTATCTGCAATGACTTACATGTTATGTCAATTGAACAAGACAAAGAAAAACAAAAGAAACACGTGAGCTGGAGTAAAAGTTTTCAGCACTTTATCAATTTGAAACAATCAACCAATATAGAACAGCTAGTGCAATGCTCCTGAGTCGCACAACCTCCTCCGAGTATAAACAAAACACTGCTTATCAAATTGCAAAATTGTGCAGATTCCAATGCCAACAGCACCTTTCAACTATCTTACATGCTTGAAGAAAACATCTTTGTGGGAGTGTCGTAAGGAAAGATAACGTGCCACTTAACAGGATGTTTACACTTCTCTAATGTTCCAAAATGGAATTTTCAGCATACAAACCACTCGCAACCAAAAGGCTTCTAATGGGCCTTGGCCCGGTCTGCAAGGTTCATAGCTAAGAATGTGACAGCAGACACGCAAGAAACTCACAACCACCAATGGATCAATTCATATTTGCAAACATAAATCTTCGCTTGCAACAGGTAAGAACGGCTAAAAAACTAAAGGGAATGACTTACAGTAACAGAAGCAATGAGAAAAAGGTAGGATGTAAAGCGTCACAATAGTAGTGGTGGCTGTTTCGAAAACCATTTATTAAATATGACGCATCACGTGTTGAGCAATGGAATATTGTCGCAGTGACTTAACGATTTTTAAACTAGATCATTCTGAACTTTTGCTAACTCACACAATATATAACATTGTAAAGTGGAAAATACATGCCGATTCATATAATTTAGTCAATTCCCAGATGTCCATTCTCTGCTCAGCTTTAAAGGGACTCCATGCAATACAACCGTTGAAGTACTTAAAACTGCCAGAAGCTCTGCTTTTGGATGCAAAACATGCCTTAATTATCTGAATGGAGTGATATTTTACCATTCATTCAGCTAATATATGTGTCATAAAACAAAATCAAACCACAGAACTTTCTCATAAAATTGATCTTCTATGAAGGACAGGCAAATTATAATTATTCAAGTAAATAAACTATAGCACTTTTAGAAAAAACAAGATTCACTTGTATTCAATCCTTCGAAGCGACGAACTTGACAGAGAATAAAAGAAGAAAGACAAAAAAATCAGAACTGAGAAGGAGATGGGTAGAAGGGAGTGCCTTGAGACGATGGCAAAGGGAGAGGAAATCGATGGCGGAGGAAGGAGAAGGAGAATCAGTCTGAGATTCCTTGCATGAATCCGGAGAGAAGGAGCCGCTTTTGTCAACGTTGGAGCTCATGGACGCCATGGAAAGTGTGGTCCTACGGAGGGACCGAATGTGATGCCGGGCGGGAGCGAGGGAGGAGAGAAGGAAAAATTTGCAGAACGACCGACTCGCTCCCATTCTTCCTTTCCTCTGTTTTTTCGTCGTTTCGGGATCTTGTTGGATTTTCACTTCGTACAGGACTTTAATTGTTCTTGTTCTCCAAGAGTCCCACCCTTCACTTCTGAGTTCCGAGGATATTCTTAGAATTTACCTTTCCACAAAATTGCAGAAAAGTTTTGTAACGTTCTACCAGAGTCCAAAAAAGTTCCTCATTTTTTCCTGAAAACACGTCAATCAGAATACCAAATATTCAAAATCTTTTGTAATAAAAAGAAATGCGTTCATAAACAATAAGATAGTTCTTTTATGAAGGATAGGCTTAAAATTTTTGCAAATTGAGTCTTATTTTTAACTATAAACCAAAAATAAAGAATTTCCATTTAAATTAAGAGTTTTTTAGCGTTGCCGAGTTTGTAGACCAAGTTCGTGTAGAGATCAGACAAGGCCCGCCCTCTTTACGAAATAAAGCATCTTCATTGAATTCTAAATTGATTCAAACTTGAGAAATAATTACAGTTAGCAAAAACTAGAGCCCGTCCGCGTTCTTCAACTTTCTCAACTAACTTCTGGACCCAAGTTGAAGATTCATATTATTGGAGAGAGCCAAGCTTGAACAGAGTACGACTCAAGCACTATCTCGAGAAGAACCTGAATAAGGCAAAGCTCGTTTGACTTTTTTCTTTGTGACCATACTCCTGTAGAATCGAACTCAATGCGCTGAAAAGATTTAAAACCACGTAGTGTCGTTGATTTGTTATCTGAAAGATGAACGCAATGAGCCATTCAAGAGTTCAATTCTCCCGAGTGCTATCCTTTCTTCAAGCTAAACCCCAGCATAAGCCCTGGGACGAGGGTCTTGCTATATGAATTTGGAGCTTGAAACTAGGGGTGGCAAATTCGGCCAACGGGACATGTTTGGGCTACCGTCGCTTTGGGTCCAGGTCAGAAGCAGTTTGACCTAGACCAACTTGGTTCTTATTCGGGTTCATCCTCAAGACCTAGAGGCTACTAGACCTGACACTGGTCGGGTCTCAGTTGACCCGACTACAACTCCATATGGTTGTGCCCGAGATCGCTCACATGACCCGATTATGTCGGGTCTCTTAGGGAAAACCCAGACCCGACCTGGGTGCCTAAATCCCAGCTGAAACCTGGTTTTACGTGTGTGTGTGTGCATGCAATAAATCAGCTTGATGCATCATATTGGCCTACAAATTTTGAAATTAGATTTCAAGAACACTTTCAAACTGCAGGTTGGCTGGGGGAGAACTTCACACCGTAAAGATGGAGAAAACCATGCAAGACTAACTTTTGTAAAGGATCACAGACCTATTCACACACATTCATTTACACAAGGGAAACATAAAGAACTTTCTCATTTCCATTATACAGAACTTAAAACATCCTCACACAACCAAATCATCTTCACCAATGATTCCTTCAGTCGGACAGCTGGGGCCATCCTTCTCGCTTAGGCAGTCTCGATCCAAAATGTTCCCACACCTCTTAGATCCTTCTGACTTCGAGCTCCTCCTAGACCTGCAGTTTGAATTCAAGTGAAACCAATGTGAGGTAAAGATATTGGCCGCTCCAAAAGCATAAGTGAACTTTCCAAAATAGAGTAGAAAAGACTAGCTGTAATTTCATAAACATCATTTGCAACAAACTGTAGATTCAGGAAGGCAAGTCTCAAGCTTGCAGCATCTGCAATCAGCTGGCGTCAATCTTACCCAATCTTTAGCCCAAATCCCAGACAAGTTGCCAGATTGGCAGGGTGGGCGAAGTGGATGTAAAATAAACTAAGAAAGCTTTAGCAATCGAAATTCAGCACCCCACACTTTTGAGAACAGCATCAGTTTCTCCTTGTTATTATCCAGAAAACAAAAGAAAAAGCACACATAATTGATCAAGACTGTCATTACCGTTGGAGAAAATCTGAGTTACATCTCCTGAGAAGAAATGGATTTGAACAGCCAGTAAAGTATGTACCACTTCCTGATGAAGGTCCACTTGCCAGGAAATATTAAAATATATGGTGGATATGTTATCTTAATCAAACATCGCATGAAAATCCGGTCAAGAAAATAAAGCATAGTAATTATATCCTTCTCCACGTCCTGAACCTGTCTCCTATGGGGAGTCACTACGTAATAACATTGATGAATCAAAAATGTTCTGAAGTGGATGTCCCATGATCTCATTGTAACAGTTCAGAGAGAAAGCTTATTAAGACATCAAGGTTTCTACATGATTGCTAAGGGAGAATGAAATGGACCTGAAAGAAAAAGGTTCCATATGGATTCATGAGAATATTAAATGTCCCTGTTGGGGAGATGAGGGTTTGTACAAAGAACCAAAAAAATCAGACACAGAACTGCAATGAGGCAGATGATGATGGTAGAAATGCCAGAGTGAAACGTGTCAAAGGAATGGTTAAACAGTTCTGATTGGATCCCTCAGATGTAAATCAAACTTCGTGCTGCTCATGTGACATAATAGAGTGCTCACGAGAAAGTGAGTGTTGGCAACCACTAGCCATTACCAAGAAATCAGATAGGAAAACGAGGAACAAGAAAGATGAACCTCAGAATCATCATATGTTTCAGCTCCAGGGAGATGAATATCATCCACTTGAGAACTGCACTTTCCCTTTTTCCGAAGAGCAAGTGCAACTTGCAGCTGAAAAATAAGAGCATAATGCCAAGAAAAAGTGTGGTGATGAATCCCAGAATCATTGCTGCTCCCAGATCTGTCAAGTTCCAAACAGTGACACACGAAGAAAGTAGTCAGGTAATTGAGTGAAAGCTGCAAATAGGATCAAATATTACAAATAACTAGGATATATGTTATGTTTGACCAAGAAAGTTTACCTAAGGTTTTACATATTCTCTTCCAGATAATTGCATGAGAGATGGAAGTTGCAAAACTGATGATGTACTAAGATGAATGATCAATTGGACCATTCCCCAGAGGATTTTCACTTCACCAGTGCCTTATCACTAAAAAAATGGGAACTTTTCAAATCCCTCCCTCCCTCCCTTATTAGTCACCCAAATATCCTCACCCTTTTGTGCATTCTTGAAGACTTCCGTGCCTTTTGCATAACCTAGCCTTTCCAGAGAGGTCCATTCAGCTAAGTCAACGTTCAATCAAAGATATAACAAGTCATCTGGTACTCATATTCTCATGCATCCATTTAACGTGACTGAAACTTTAGTTCAAGCTACTTCAATTTGTCTTGATATTTTAAATGTATGTCTCTAATCATACCCTTCACTTCATAGGAATATACTTATGGACATGTTTGACTAGAACCTGTAGAATATGAATTAGTAAACATTATATCAAAATAAATGGTGAAAAGCGCATATTATAGACCTCACAAAATCATTATAAATCATGAGAACCTGTAGAAGATGAATGAGTAAACATTGCTAATGAAAAACATTTCCTTCCAGAAAAAGATGAAGAGAAAACATGGCCAACTATTTTCCATAATAAATCGAGAAACTTTTTTATACAAAAATTTAAAGCTGATGTAGTTCCAGCTTTACTGGCAGGAATAATGACTTGAGATTCTGTTGGTTGCTAAATAAGGTTAAAACTACACAAATTTGATAGTTATCAAATTAAGGATCTATCAAGTATCAAGGAATTGTGTAATTTTTCCCTTCGACTGCATTTATGCATGCAACATAATATTTATGGCAGAGTTCCTACTCACAGCGAGCTACGAGTGGCTTTAGTGGACTCCTCTGAATGACATCAATGTTTGTCCTTGTAGAAAGAGATGTCTTCTTCACAGTACGATCTTCTGGATAACATCCATAATTGCCCATGTCATTCACAACTATTGTCAAAAGGGCACCTAATGACCTTCCCTGGACATGAAAATAACATTCGATGAATTCTTGGATCTTTACAAATTTATCCTTGCAAAGATAAGTTTATTTTAGAAACAAGTGGTAGGCACCCAAATAACTGCTAGACAAAGATTTATCCTTGAAAAAAACAAGAAATTGATTTCACAAATAGAAGCAAAAACCTGATATGGCAGATGCTACAAGACACTATTGCATTCCCCAATTCTTCCACGAAACCTAATACCTTTTCCTTTGACAATGACATATTCTTTGATGATGACAAAGAAATCAAGTGGTTGCCAGTGATTGCTTCCCCTCAAGTTGAGTTTGATAGTATCGACTACACCAACATGTAGTTTGGCAATCAGGGTTCTAGAACTAACTTCCAACGAAAGTGCACGCATGAACTGATTTATATCTGCAGGAAAAGTAAAAATACATAGCAGAGCCAATTATCTAACTGCTTCTCAAGTGATAATTATCCAAAAATGACCAGAATGTAGGTGCAGCTACTTTTGAGCTTGTGAGCTGTAGCTGATGAGACGTAAAGTTATTGTAAGAGAAACTGATAACTGGCAATTTTCTGGTTGGTCATCAGGCCAATCCCGCAACTGACTGGAAAATCATCACCCACCTTATAGGGAGGCATGTATGGAAGATATGAAGATAAAATATCCTACAGGCACCTCATAAGTGAATCAAGAAACAGAGATCAACATTAAAATAGAGAAGAATATCTTTCATAAAGAAACTCTGCAACCCAACTACTAGGAATGCAGCAAAAGTAGTGAAACTGCAACTAATATCTCATTTAATGCTTCAAATCATTCAGGCAAAGGGATGTTCCAACAAACGAGGTTTATTAGATAATAAAATCCAGTTCATAATCCAGGTTTTAGATCAATACTCGAGTTTTTTAAATCTATTCATACAGGGCCTTGATGGCAAAATGAAGAACTAAGCATAGTTTAGCCTTAAGGCTTTAGATTTTAACAGGTGAACGGTAGTCATTCCAGAAGAAATCAACAGCAAATGACACTGAAACCAAATTTTGACATAACAAGTGGAACACCAAGTGTTGGAATTAAGTTCAGAAGACTTTGAATGCCTGGATGCAATAAATGGAAAGAAACAATAGAATCTTGGTATTTAATGTAAATATCAGTGGAATACTTGGTCTATGTGTGTCTTTTGAGGAGCAATGAAGCTCCCACTTTAAGAATGTAAGAACACACTTCCAGGTAAAAAGAAATATTCCAAGAAACAAGCTCTCTCTCAAATGATAACTAGATGGTTAGTCATTATACAAATGAAAATGGAACTAACTATCAAAAATATGCAGTTCTGACTATCATACCATATAGTGTAGAAAAAGTAACCTTTAGGACTTCATGCCATATTCACACACCTGGAAAATAGAGGCTATCTGGATCTCCAATAAAGAACTCAAACTTGTCCCTATTCTTCTCAAATATCTGCATGCCTTTTCCAATATAGGCTTCCCTATCTTCCAGGATGAAATACTTAGGAGCAGTGATATATGGAGGATCATTAATTGGTTCAACTAAAATTGGCACTTTAGCATATCGTACGCCATTTCTGTTTTTCACAGACATAGTGAAAACATCCCTTCCAAAAAAGTTCTTGTTTCTGCGGAGCAAACAAGAACATTATCAAAACATGAAGAAAATTTAATGGAGGAATGGAATGCCTACATGTAGTAAATGTGGTCCGAAAGAGTATAATTATATTCAACAAATTTGTTGTGCCACACATGCTCCAACTTATCACATCAAACTAGAGATCCATTTAGTGTTATACAATTCACCTTATTCTTCGTCATTTGATTTCTTTGGTGTTATACAATTCAGCCTTTTCTTATGTGGCAAAACATCTTTGTTTGCTATGAACATCTTCCCCAAACATTAACACCATATAGCATTTCTGGTCTTATCACAACTTTGTATTTCTTAGGACAAGTTAAAGACATATTTAGTTTAAGTACAATGATTCTTCTTATTTCATAGAACACCTGATGCAGCTTTCAATTTCATATCTACCTGCATTTGTTATATGTGCAGTATCTTTGTCATTCTCACCAACCACCAACTTTGTGTTTCCCAATTTTCACTTCCATATCCATTGGGTTACTTGTCGTGCTGAACTTGCATTGCAAATTTGCAACACTCAATTTTCATGTAATGAAGTTGAGATCGCTTAGTTTGTAAGGTATCTTTTTAGAGCTCAAGTTTTTTGTTGACTCTTTTCCTCGTATGATCTACCAAAACATGACAACTGACATTATGACGTTAACCACAATACCTCATCTTGGATGAGTTCTAGTAGCTAATCCCTTAACCAAATATGTATTGTTGTGGGTTCATCAATGGCCCTTGGATTAGCCTATGTTATACCAAAGTAATCTGTTACCCATGCATAAGTTCTTACAGAAGACGTTACTCTATTGTACATGCCCCTTGTAGAGTTGAGGCACATATCACACGCCTTTATTCTCCAATATCCTTCAAATAATTTTCCCTTGGACCTATATTATATGCCTTATCCTAACAAATGAATATCATATGTTGTACTTCATCTTGGTACTTAAGTATTCTATTAGACAGGTTACAAACTGTACACCCTTGCCTTCATAGTAGGCTCACTGGTTATAAACCCAACAACAACAACATCCAAGCCTTTTCCCATACTACATGGGGTCAGCTACATGGATTCTTTGTTTCCACAGAGCCCTATCATGTGCCATGTTAGCAGTTAAATCACAATAAGCTAGATCATTCTTTATTGTTTCTTTCCAACACTTTTGTAGTCATCCTCTACCTATTTTAATACTTTCCAAATTTAGTTTTTCATACCTTCTTACAGGTTCTTTTGATCTTCTTTCTATATGTCCAAACCATCCTAAACGATATTCTCTCATTTTATCTTCTATTGGTGTCACTCGACTCACTCCTAATTTATTTCTAATAACCTCATTATGTATACGGTCTTTTCTTGTATGACCACTCATCCATCTCAACATCTTCATTTCCGTCACAGACATCTTTTGTATATGTTGATGATTAATTGCCCAACACTCATAACCATAAAACATGGCAGGTCTAATTGCTGCTCTATAATATTTACCTTTTAACTTTAATGGTATCTTCTTATCACAAAGAATACCTGATGCTCCTCTCCATTTTAACCAACCAGCATTAATTCTATGCGTAACATCTCCATCAATTCTTTCATCACTCTGAAAAATTGACCCTAGGTATTTAAAACTTTCCTTTTGGAGGCTGCAATATGTACCAATTTTAATTTCTATGTCCTTTGAAGTAACCAAATGATCAAACTTACATTCCATATATTCTGTCTTTGTTCTACTAAGTCGGAGGCCTTTGCTTTCTAATGTTTCTCTCCATAGTTCCAATTTTCTATTAACTTTTTCCTTAGACTCCTCTACTAATACAATGTCATATGCAAATAACATACACCAAGGTACTTCATCTTGAATATGTTTTGTTAACTCATCAATCACCATTATAAATAAGTATGGACTTAAAGTTAATCCTTGATGTAACCCAATATTAACTTCAAAGAAGTATGCCATTCCTTCATGACTCCTCACACATGTTTTTGCACCATCGTACATGTCTCTTATAAGGTTAATGTATGTCAATAGATTATCTCTTTTTTCTAAGGTTCTCCGAAGAACCTCTCTCGGTACTCTATCGTAAGTTTTTTCTATATCAATAAATATCATGTGAAAGCCTTTCTTTTTTGCTCTAAAATATTCCATAAGACATCTCAAAAGGTAAATCGCTTCAACATTAGATCTACCTCACATGAATCCAAATTGGTTCTCTATTGTACTCGATACTTGTCTTAACCTACGTTTAATAATTCTTTCCCACAATTTTATAGTATGGCTCATTAACTTGATACCTCGATAATTCGCACAATTATGAATGTCTCTCTTGTTCTTATATATGGGTATAAGTGTACTCACTCTCTATTCCTTGGGCATCCTTTGGTTTCTCCATATTTCATTAAATAGTCTTGTGAGCCAAGTGATTCTTATTTCTCCTAGAATTTTCCAAACTTCTATAAGAATATTATCTCATCCTACCGATTTACCTCCCTTCACTGGTTATAAACCCAAATAAGATATTTATCACATGAAAGGTTATCTCAACCTTCTCTCTCATAACCTTTTCTAAGTTTCAGGGAAACTATTATCAGCTTAACAACTATATATATTCAAGATATGAACTCATGGAACGTTCGAGATGTACACATAGATAAAAGACAGACAGATAGAACATTTTTAGTTTAAAATTCAAAATCAAGTTGAATGAACGAAACAAACTTCATCCAATTGTCCACCTTCCACAATGCTTCATCAAATAATAAATGTTTTTATCCTGCTGCAAAATCAATGTGATTTTATAAAGACTGATCCATTAATGGCTAGCATGCAATAGAAAGACCTGAGTTCACAATCAATGAAACAAAATAAAAGATTAAAATCGAAACCATTTTATAAAGACTGAGCCGCTAATAGCTAACATGAAAGAGAAAGACTTGAGTTCACAACCAATGAAACAAAATAAAAGATTTATTACTACTAGGCAATATTGGAAGCTATTAGGACCATCAAACATATGTATATTTAAAAGAAAATAAACTCATACCATGAAATTCACTGGAAAGAATAGAACAGATGAATACATAGTATTGGAGATCGAGTTGGAGATCAAGATTAGTTTATGTTTCTGCATAAGTTACATTTTTGTATTTGATTTTATGTTTTAAGTAATTTGGATGCCAATGGATCAGAATATGAACCATTGGGAATCGGGTAGGATTAGTCACTAATTAGAGGTGTTTCAGTCATTTAAGTTAGATTTGTGTGTATATAAAGCCCTAAGTTTGTTATTAGGGTAACACGATGAATAAGAAACCAAGGGAGGTTGTGGCTGCCATTGGAGGAGCCGACCCCCAACTTCTGTACATGTTCTTGTGAGTCTTTCATTTTTGTTTTTCCATGAAAACCTACGTGGTATCAAAGCTTTTTTATGGAAATATCGTGGCCCTGCAAACTCGGCAAATAGGGAAGAAATTTTGTGCAAGATCGGCAACAGCTGAATGGTGATCGGCGATTTCTAATCAACTTCAGTTGATGTGGCTTTGCTGATGAAGAATCCACAATGTGGACAGCGAGAGCACTAGTGATTCTAGCATTTTTCTGAATACGGTGAAAAATCTGGGGATCAAATTTTATCACATATTAAAGCATAACAGTTTCTGCTGTATTAAATGACAATCCTAGCGTGGCTGCGTTGATTAACATCATACCATATAAATGTTTGAGTGATTTCGTCTGCTGAATTGACACAATTTGTTGGTTTAAGAACAGAACGTGGCGCTGATTATTTCATTTGCAATCAATTATTTCAGATTATTTCGTTGGTTTAAGAACAGAATAGAAGTTGGGTAACATCTTGTCCTCTTTCTACCTTATATTTGGTGCAGATTATTTCTATTACAATTGATTATTTCAGGGGGTCATTGGTTTCATATTAGCTTCCTCTAAAGTAAAGAAGAGGAAGACATAATATACCTTAAGGAAGAGGGTATATCTTATTACAATGGAAAAGAATAAGATGTGAGATAGTTGTGAAAATAATTCCTCAAACAAAAGCGAGGTATTTCAAATCATAAACCTTAAGCTAGATATCAAGAACTATCTTTAATGGGCCAAATCCATTGAACTAGCTGTAATGACAAGGGGGCGATGGGATTACCTAACTGGCGACATCCCCCAGTCTCCTACAATGGATCCACTCTATTATCGGTGGCATAGGGAAAATGCATTGGTCAGTACATGGCTTATACAATCAATGGTACCCTCAATTGTCAGTACATTTATGTTCCTAGGAAAAAGTTCAGACTGGATATAAATCAACCTTTATTAGCCTAGGGCAGCAAGGAAGCAACCATGGGAGAGGTAATACAATTTTTAGTGGCCGTGGATATCCACGCTCCGATCAAAAGGATAAATTAAGTGCTCCTATCATGGGAATGTTGAAGAATATAAATATCTGCTATTTTTAGTATCAATTTTAGTATTTTTGATGTTTTAGGTATTATTGTAATTGCTCATAATACTAAGAGCATTTTGGTTATTTTGTGTCTAACAACCCATTATTAGGATTTAACATGATATATTAGGGTTGAGAGACTGAAATTAAGAAAGAGAGAAAGAAAGGGGGGACAGCCTCTAGGGCCTGTCACCCTACCCCCTCCTCCTATCTTCATGCTATTTTGAACCAGGCCTTCCTTTGTAAGAAGAAGAATTTTGAAATGTAACCCGTTTGTTTTTTAAAACTCCGTTTTTCACAAGCATTGATTCTCTCGTTCAGGGTTGCACAATCTACCTTGATCCTCACTCACGAAGTTTCAAAGGAGATTTCCTCAAAATCTTTTTGTAATAGGATCTAGCTTAGACCCTACACATGGTATTTTTTCAAATATTGGGCATTCATAGGGTCTACTAAATTCCTACCCTCCACATCGACTAACCAGTATGCATTGTTCATGGTGGTTCCACGTACAACATAAGGACCATCCCACTTGGGCTGCCACTTTCCAAGTGGATGTGGGGCACGATGTTGGATGATTTTTAGCACAAGGTCTCCCACTTTGAAGTGGCGAGGCTTCATATGCTTCTCATAATGTCGGGCGATCCTTTGCCGGTACGCATGTGCATGATCCATGGCAAGGAGTCTTCTCTCGTCTAATAAATCAAGCTCGGCCATTCTAGCATGCTGAAGCATCTCTAGGGAAAGGTCGAGTGCAAGTGATGTATGAAATGAATGCAGTTTGGTATGAATGGGGAGAATGGCATTTGTGCCATAGACCAACTCAAATGGCGTGGCATTTATGGGAGTTCGGATGGAAGTCCTATAAGCCCATAAGGCTTCATCCAACTTCTCATGCCACATCCTACCATTCTCTAAAGTCTTCTCAATAATGCTTATGAGAGTCTTATTGGTAGCTTCGGCTTGGCTATTGCCTTGAGGGTAGTAGGGTGATGAGAAGTGGTGAGTTATGCCATATGCATTACATAACTTTACCATCTCTTCACTTGTTCTCTCATGTTTATCGTATTCGATCTTCAGCAGCGCTACCCACGTTTTATAACATGGTATCATTGTCGTTCGATCAATGAGAGCAACACGTAGTGACTGCGATCATGAGGAAAAAGTGCATGAGGGGAGCAAACAACCCATTCTCTCTCCTTAGGGTTCTGCCAAGAGATTTTGATCGATCAACCACACTAGAATTTGTAGAAAATGGTGACCCAGATTAGCAAGAAGCGAAAGTTTGTTATAGGCGGTGTTTTCTACGCGGAGCTCAATGAGGTGCTTTAAAAAACAAACAATAACTCAAAAAGGCACATTTGAATCCAAGTAGCGAGATAGACAAGCATATTGACACCAGTGGCCAAGCCACATCCGTTTTCTGCCTTTATAATACATCTGTTGAACTATTGTGGGTTTCTTGTTGGTCATGTTCTTTTTTTCGTTTTGGTTTTGCACTTGTTGATATCTTCTTGTTGTGTGGCTCTTGGCCACTCGAACCAAGAGCCACACGGGCCATCAGGGTCTTAGGGGGTCCAATGGCTAGTAAACTAGCTGTTGGACCCCTCCCAACGGCTCTCAGATCTTACTTTTGTTCCATTTCTCTATAAATAGTACTCTTGTGAAGACAAGCCTTATGCCTTCTTTTTCTATAAAATTCCTCTTGTGAGAGTTAATCCGGTAAAGTATGATTTCATTCATTCAATAGCAAGTTTTTCATACCAGTGTTTGTTGACACTCAGTAGACAACTATTTTTGTTGGACTTCCGATTGTTTCTTCGGAAGTCAGACTAGCTCCAGCAATGTCTACCAAAGTTCGTTAGACTTCTGCTAATGTCACCAGAGCTTTGGGAAACTTAAACAAAGAACGTCTTAGCTCCTATGGAACTCCAACAAGGTTCTAATGGAAACTTCAATAGAGCATGAAAACAAATTGTCATCTTTTTTGAAAGAATTGAAAGTTTGTGACTTCTATATATTAAGAATCCTCTTTCACCTTTCAAGAGATTCCAAAAGACCAAAATCACATGTTGCAAGGTTTGATAATTCTCTTCCTCCCAGTTTCACCCCAATTGAAGCTCACCATAATAAACAAAGATCCCTCTTTTGCCTTTAGCTATTAACCGGGTTTGTGCAACTCCTGTTGCATTTACCAGCTCATCTTTATCAATAAAGGTGATTACAAATAGAGGAACTAAAAAACTTTAAATAAAAGAAACTTATAAGGGTGAAAGCACAGTCAGGTGAGTTCTCACTCCACTTAAATAACGAGAGGATTCTATCATGTTGATGTTAACAATGTTAACTCAGATTCCCTAACAAGTGATCAAGCATGAACATTCACATTTGGTTGGAAAGCATACCTATATACACAGAGAACTTAAAGTGAATACATAGCAAGACAAGGGCCTATCCAACACAGAGAACTTCCTAAACATACTTGGAAAGCATACCTATATACACGGTATAGTTGAATGGCATATTGGAGATATGTTGAAGGCTTTCTCTGTCGAAGATGGTTATTGAGAAGTCCCCTGGTTCACTTAAACTGAAGCTCAACAACTGCGCGCCAGGGTGAACTTCTTGAAAAGTTATATCGGTTATAGGTGTTGAAGAATATGAATTTAGAGTAAGCTTTTAGTGAATTTGATGTTTTTAGGTATTATTTGATGTTTCTATGTTCACTGTAATTGTCCGAAGTTATAAGGGTATTTTGGTAATTTTCTGTACTAGGGGTATTTTGGTCATTTTATATTTTATATTTTACAGCTCCTTATATAAGGGCTGATAAGTTATAATTAGGGTTAAGCTGTTGGGATTAAGAAAGAGAGAGAAAGAGGGGGGCGGCCTCCATTGGAGGTCCGTCCCCTCCTCCGATCTCCATTGTTATTCTTCCTTTCTTTAATATTATGTTGTTTATTATCCACTGCATTTCTTTGTAATTACAACATGGTATCAGAGCCTATTAACGAAGATATTGGTGGCGATGGTGCGGTGAGCGTGGAGAAATTTGTGGGCTCGTGGGGACACGACAGATTCATCACGGATAAAAATCCAATGCTTTTGTTAGAGAAGAAGTTTCAGTGCCTGGTAATGTAGTTAGAGGTGATGACATATGGTCCCATCCTCTGAAACCAAGAAGCTACTCCTCAAATACAAATCTGCATTTGTCCAGTATAGATAACTCAGGCAAGGTTGTTGTCGGTAAGGAAGCATTGCATTTACGTAGAAGAAATCCGGATTATGATGCATTCGTTAAGGTCAATGGGAAACTTTACCAAAAGCTCGGAAAGATCGGGAGCGGAGGAAGTAGTGAGGTCTACAAGGTAATATCCTCATATTGTACAATTTTCGCTCTTAAAAAGACAAAGCTGAGGGGCCGAGACTACGCCACACCATATGAATTTTGCCAGGAGATAAAGTATCTGAACAGACTGCACAGGAAGAACAACATCATACAACTTATTGACTATGAGGTCACTGATAGACGTCTTCTGGAAGAGGCCAATGATGAAACGGCTAATATGAAGGATGGGAGAATAAAAAATGATGTATACATTTATATGGTATTTGAGTATGGAGAAATTGATTTGGCACTCAAATCAGCTACATTTGGTTAATGTCATTCTCAAGAAAGATGTAGATGAATGGAAAAGTTCGTCGCTAAGCCAGAAACGGAAACTTGGAAGTTCACTCACGGAGGAAACTCCACTTGCCAAGAAACATAAGATTAGTTCCAGGGAATAATGGATGCTTTCTTGAACAAAGTTGGCGGACAACACAGTATGGTGATAAACTGTGCTTGAAAGGTGATGAGATTGTTAGGTTGGAATGCATTGCGCAAAGCCATGATGAGATGCCAGACGTGTTACGGAGCTCCAGTTTTGAACTGCACAAACATATTATCTTCTTGCATTTGCAGAGCAGATTTTTTTTCAAAAGAAAGGTAAGTTTATTTTCTTTGAATAATCAAATACTGAAAAAGTAAAGTTCCAAATCACTTGCCTGATTTTGTGGGAAAGCACACCAAGAAGCAGTTATGGAAAGTTACTTTTCTGATTTGTGGGAAAGCAAACCAGAAAGGTAACTATGGATAGTTATATTCCTGATTTTGTGGAGAAGAAAACCAGGAAAATAGTTATGAAAGATCACCTTCTTGATTTGGTGAAAAAGGAAATCTAAAGGTAATTGTTGCCCATCATCTACATAAAGAAAGTAAATACAAGAAAAGGAATGTGGTTGATTATAACAGGTAAATAATCACCTGTATGGAAGTGGAGCAGCAATCCAAATATAATTTATAATTTATGAATGCTCGATGAACTTAAGAGTTGCTGCTTTAATTGTCTTACTTAAAGGCGATGAATCTAAGGAATTAAGAAAGTCATCAAAGAAAGGGCATGACAGCATCTCACAGCCTTCTCACCTTCGGCTCCAATATGCACGACGGTCCGACAGCATGCTGTGTGGGTAATGCTCCACCAAAACTGACTAAGGAACATCTAGTTAAGTTAGGATGAGGGATCAATCAATCAATCCCCAACATAGAGCAGAACGAGTCTAAAGCAGCTATTGACAGCTGCTGCCCTGAGAGGAGTGACAGAGGCAAGGGCCACAATCTTTGGATATGTTCTTAACCTGACAGGGCAGAGATCTCCACATAAGATCCTCCGGAAGAAGCTCATTGGTGACAAGGTGGCTGAGTGGTATCCTTATGACATAAAAAAGGACGATCCCCTTGTCATGGGCAGGCTTGAACATGAGCGCCTTGCTAATCTTGAAATGCTGAAACGTCGTGGGAAGGGGCCACCAAAGAAGGGCCAGGGCAAGCGTGCTGTAAAGTGCAGTAAATAATGCGCATCTTGAAGATACTGAAGTACAAGTAGCATCAAAACATTGAGTTTTACCATGAAAAGTTGAAATATTCAGTTGTAGTTGTAACAAGTGCACATAGGGGTGACAATTTCATGTTTCAGGTCATGTTCGTGTAGTGCAACTCAGAGAAAAAGGAGAAGAGGGAGTTAGAGGTTCTCTGGCATAGGGTAAAGACTGCTGCTACATGGATGACATACTTGAAGGCCAAGGCCAAAATTATGGCTGTGCCACATCTTGCACATACTTCCTGTGGGATAAAATATCAAGAAGGAGTGGGATTTGTAGACAAAAATGGAACTCCATTAGCAAATTGGTCCAAGCATATTGATCTTTCTGTTTTTGAAAGTTCAAATGAGGAGAAGAAACTCAGGACAGGAATAGTCGAGGGCCTTTTTTGATGAATATGATAGGGCATACATCGGTGATGTAATCAAGTCAGTGCTAATGCTATTGGTTGCAAATGTAATGGAGGCTCTTGTAAAAAAAAAAGGTTATTATTGCTGAAGCAGAAACAGCTATTGAGAAGGAAAAGGTAAATTTAGGCCAAGAAGAGACTAAAAAAGGGTCGTTCCAAGTCAAGAAAATGTCAGCAAAAGTGGAAGAGATGGAAAAGTTAGCATCAGGTACTGATGAAATGTTGAAGGAAATGCGTAAAAAGATAGAAGAAATGTCAGAAGAAACCTCTAGACAGAGGCAGCGAGCTGCAGAAAATGAACAGGAACTCTTTCAAGTGAGGCAGGATGTGGAGTCTTTGAGATCGAGTGTTAGTGGCCTTGTCAGTGTAAGACAGACACTTATATCATGAGAGAAACAACTTCAAACAATGGAAAAACTATTCAAGAGGTTAGTCGCTAGTGCTGCAGATTTAGAGAGCAAGAATGTTGAAGAATTATTTATCAACTGAAATGTGTGAACATTATGAGATCTGCAGCAGTATATCCAAAGTAAGGAGTGATGGCCGACTCTTTTCTGAGTTGAAATGGTCTAAACCAAAGACGTTGAGTTGTAGCAGACTATACAAATCAAGAGGTTGTATTCTCTCTTGAATATCAAAGATTTAACTGCAAATATTACATTGCAGAATAGTGAAAGCCTTTAAAAGCATGATGGCTACAATTGAAGAAGTTTCACATATCAGCCCAAGAAGATTTGCAACAGATTTTTCCAGTAAAGCACAAACCAAATTCAAACTTATTCATGATGAAGTAGTTACTGAGAAGGTTAGGGAAGATAAAGCCTTCGTCGGCTCATAAGGAAAGATATATGGTGAGCTCTGTTTGCTATGCTGATGAGATTCATCATGTGCTACAAAAAAGAATCACAGAGAATATGCAAATGCTGGAGATACTTTAAATTTCTTATGCTGGAAATTTGCAGCTATGAAAGCTGCTGAAAAAGGACTGTCATGAAGGTCGATTGCAGCCATGAAGGCTGATGAAAGTTAATTTGTAGCAATAAAAGCTGCTAAAGATAGAATAGCTAAGAAGGCAAAATTGAAGAGTTATTGCAGCCACGAAGCTGCTGAAAATGACAAACTAAGAAGGCTACGTATTATAGCAAAGAAGATTGCTTGGAAAATGAATAGTCAAGGGGCTGAAAAATTCAGAAAAATGCAGAAAATCTGTCTTTTTCATTACATATGCATGAAAAATTCAATCATTAAAGAGGCCAGAGGAATTTGTTGATATAGAATGTGGCAATATCACAAAGAATAATGAAAGTTAAGACCTTGGGTTACTGAAGTGAACAGCCAAGAGGGCTGGAAAAGCGGCTGCAATCACCATGTGAAGGGGCGCAGACCGACTAGTATAAGCAAATGTCCGTATTCTGCTATTTGAGTGGTAGAGAAAGGACACCCAACCAAACACCGGTTGCAGCCACCATGTGAAGGGGTGTAGGAAAAGCCGTGTGAAGTGTGGATGGTAGAGTAGTACCTCCTATCACAAAAGATCAGCTTTCTCAAGAGTAGAAGAAACATGATTTTTAAGTGTAGCTGCCAAATCACTTTATGGAGAAGAAGAAAGAGAGAGGGAGTAACTGACACCCATAGAAGGGTCGTGTGTTACCCATGTGTTCTTGATTGTTCAAGTTGTTTTACAGAAGCCTCGAAGAAATTACTAGTGCACGTGTGATGAAGAAAGCCATCATGATTATCAGCCAGGAAGGCAGAGGTAATGTTACAGCTATAGATGCTGTTTGAGATGATCAACCAGGAGGGCTGAGTTGATGTTGCAGCCAGAGATGGTGCTTGAGATGATTAGCCAGGAAGGCTAAGTTTATATTGCAGCCATAGATGCTGCTTGAGATGATCAGCGAAGATGGCTGAGTTGATATTGTAGCCATAGATGCTGTTTGAGATGATCAGCCAGGAGGGTTGAGTTGATGTTGCAGCCAGAGATGCTGCTTGAGGTGATTAGCTAGAAAGGCTAAGTTTATATTGCAGTCAAAGATGTTGCTTGATATGATCAGCCAAAAAGGCTGAGTTGAAGATGTTATAGTCAAAAGAAGCTGTTGAAGATTATACCAGTGATAAAGACAGATAAAGAATGTTGCAGACAAATGAAGATTTTTGGCAAGTTTGGAGTTCGAAGTGTCTCACTCCCAACTTGAGGGGGGGTGTTAAAGAATATGAGTTTAGAGTTAGTTTTTAGTGAATTTGATGTTTTTAGGTATTATTTGATGTTTCTATGTATTACTGTAATTGTCCGAAGTCGTAAGGGTATTTTGGTAATTTTTTGTACTATGAGTATTTTAGTCATTTTATGTTTTACAGCTCCTTATATAAGGGTTGATAAGTTGTAATTAGGGTTAAGCTGTTGGGATTAAGAAAGAGAGAGAAAGAAGGGGGTGGCCTCTCCGCCCCCTCCTCCGATCTCCATTGTTACTCTTCCTTTGTTTAATATATTCTATTGTTTATTATCCACTGCGTTTCTTGGTAATTACAACAATAGGGACAGACAAGTTTGTTGGCTTCATTGTGACATGAGCATCAAATGAATGCCAACCAGTTACCAGATTTCCATATGCATCTTGCTGGTATATAAAGATCTCCAACAAAGAAAACACTTGAAGAACATTTGTTTCATATTTCCAATTGGCAGAGCACTTGGAGACATCCAAAGATCCTGATCAGAAGATAAACTCAACGTTTCCATGGTGAGATGACATGAAAACAAGTAGGAGAATCAGCAAGTATAAACTTTTCAAAAGTTAAACATATTAATCACCAAGGAAACTTCACTAATTGCATGAACATTTATAAAAAGTCTTTAAAAGACAATAGTTTTCTAAAACTCTGTGCACAAATACATATCACAAAGATAATTAAAGAAAAGGAAAACGGACAGTAGAAAAGACATTTGGTAGACAAGACTCAGAATCAATGTTACAAAAGTTTGATCTTTTCGCAACTGTAAAAACAACAAAGTACTTATTTTCCCCTTCAGTTCTAAGCAGGCACTAGCAGCCTACCCTCAATATTGATTTGAAATATTTAAAACCAGAAAAGAATAAAGGCAAAGTTACTCAAATGTGATCTTAGATAATTAATGGAGCCCGTAGGCATGAGCAATCAAATAGCATTATATGGATATGGTGAATGAAAAAACAGAACATATAAAACGTATATTTAAGTCATCTAAATTCGTCATAAGTGATTGAAGATGAAAATAGACCGACAGGTACATGCCATCACTATTATATATATACCTGGATTTACAAGAAAAGGCAGAGGACATCCGCGTAAAGATTCATTTTGAGCTTTAACATGCAGCAAGAGGCTTCCAGCTGTTATGATAACAAATTGAATAACAATCTGGTCAGTCTCTTCCTGCACAAATGAGGTAATGTTCACACGCCTGCAACACGGCCATCTCTAAACACAGCAGACACCACATATTCATGTGGCTGTCCTATGCTTGCCATCAAAGACACATCATTTCCGAATGCATCACTGGGATGAACAAAGATGTTAGCTTTTGATCCAGCTACAAACTCGTTTTCCAAATCCTTCCATTCAGCTGTGCAAGCAGGGGGGTAAACGTAAATCTCTCCTGCATTTGCCATGAACCAATTAAAATTTCAGGCCAATTGTCATCTTACATCTGCTATACATCAATGAGGCCCAGCCAAAACAGCAAAAATGCTGAAACGTGTTTCCACACTTTGGAGAATTTGCAAGACAACTGTAATTTAGCTAAAAGATAGAAATCAAAGAATGTGTTCTTCTTGGTTCTCAAATTAAACATTAACTACATGCACTACTCATGGATATAAATGAAACATGTAGGGTTATGCACACACCTGCAAAAGGCACAAATATATGCATGCTCTGCGCATGTTGATAGATACCAATGCACAGTCTATCATGTTTGAAAATTGTAAACATCTTGATCCAAGTAACCGCTTACAAAATTCAAACACTCCACCATTGCATATTGATATTCCATTCTGATACCTTATTGAATAGGAATATAATAGTCCATTTTATTCCTTAAGGTGTCTCCACAGGTTATCCTTTCATTTTGATCTCTTGTCCAATTGTTTGATGCCATGACAGTAAAACTGCCTAACATGCAAACATAGATTAGACACATGCACGCGTACATATGTGCATGCCATGAGCAAACAATAAGCTTCATGTCAACAATTTATAAAACCTTACTCGTGATGCCACCTCCTAATAAAACATTCTCGTGTCCAGACGAACACCACCATGAAAATTATCCGTGAACGAGAATTTGGTGGAACCACAAGGTTTTCCAATTTAATGTTCAATAAGGAGTAAGGACAAGTGCTACGGACATGTTTGCGATCAAGATTTAGATTTGGACATACCCTAAGATATTCTTCTTCTACGAAATCAACACAGAGATTGATTCAACATAAAAAAAAATGTTAACAACTTTACTAAATGTAGACGGTAAAAATTTGAGGGACATGCCAGAAGGCGGGTGGACTCAGCCTTCAACATTTTTGGTGTCAAAACTAAATTAAAGCAGCATGATGGCCATACCTGCTGTCACTCTAAACTGTAGTGAAGAATTCCAAAGCCCAACGTGATCGGCACTAACATTTGCGGAAAATTACCCAACCACCAACGGAATGAATTTAATACTCCAGGAAGTAGAATTCACATTGAAGGACAACGAGACACCGGATACATAAGAACTGTTTCCTTCCATTCCATTCACTAAAAGGGTAAAAGCAGCAGAATCGCCATCCGAAAAAGGGTTTATGTCATGACCAACTTTGTCAACGATATTGATCTTTATGGTCATTTCGTCACCGCCTTGAATGTAGACGAATCACTTAACCATTGAAGCCTCATACCCGAAGGCGATAATTCACCTGAAAAAGAAAAAAGAAGACAAACAAGAGTGTAAAGAATGTCGTATCTTTATCCAATGCTATGATTCCAAATTTTCGAATTAACCTCATAACGTACCTTTCTCATCTGCAAGCCCTAAAGGCAAGAAATAGTTCGACAGCAACAGAAACCAGAAAAATCCCACGGGACCAAGATTTCCCTTCATTGCCTGAATCAAAATCCCGCCCGAGTGCCGAAAACGGACGGCCACGGTGCGCAAGAGCTCCGATTCTTTGTGGGAGATGAGGCAGTAACTCGGAGAGAACGGCGGTTACGAACCCCCTCTCCCGCCTCGCCGCCGTCTCAAATTCGAAAAGTGGAGACGTGGCGCGAAGTGAACGAGTATGGTGGGGGCGTCAAGGCATACCGTTGGTTATAGTTCAAGTCGTGTTGAGATATTTGGAGTTGGGTTTGGTTTCCAAGTATATCCGATCCATAACTGATCTAACAAATCTGCTTGCAATGTTTTATTGCTGAGTTGGTCTTAAATACGGTACCGATGTATGCATATTGCATCATATCTACATGTTATGGTACATAAATATTTTCTTATTTAGTGAAAAAAAGTACTTTGAAATAAAATTATATAAAATAACAATCATAAAATCAAATTATCATGTGCATAGTGGGCAACTCAGCTTGGATCGGGTTAGTATCTTTTGGGCTTCTGGATACTGATGGAGTGCTTCTAGGGATGCAGATCAAAGTTTCCACTCATATCCCCGTTGTATTCGTCCCACCTTTATCCCTGTGACAGAACAAAAATGCCCCCATTCTCATCCCCGTGTTCTCACGTCTCCACGGAGATCCATTGAGGAAAAGAAGGATGTTCAAACATACGTTGAAATTCTAAATTTGAACATTTTATTACAATGAAATGTTGATGAGTTTACTACTTCAAAAAAGAAGTAACACTTTCTTTTATTTAATTATATAATTTCTTTTATTTTTAAATAGGTGTGACTTTGTAGAATCAATTATAAAAAGGGTTGACGCTAGATTTGCAAAGCGAGGACAGTCTATTCCCATCCCCTTCCCGATTGTCATCGGAGATTTCCTTGCTCTCCCCGTCCCCATTTCCATCATCATTTCTACTCCCCAAATCTGTCACGTTTGGGGTGGGTCCCCACTAGAAGCAGCATATCCCCTCCTCATGAACATCCCTATGTATTTCACCATAAAAGAAGAGCAATAGCTCGCCTCAAGGGCATAAGGATGACAATATTGACCCGACCCGATCAGAGTAGGGAGGGATAACCGAAACTTGAAACTGATCATGTCAAGTATGAAACAAGATGCCTTGATCTGTATCCGACCTAATACTAGCCCCTAGTGGATCCTGGATTTCTTTTGGGGCGAGATGCACTTGTATTTAGGGTGACATGTCCTGTATTTCACCTCTATAAAACACTTGTATTTCTTCATATATGATGATGGACCAAAGAAATTTTCACATTTTGGATGAGGTGTATACCTCACCTCACTTTAGAGCCATTGCTTGTCGTGACCCACACCCAGCTTATATATATAGTGTCTAACTTATGTATATAGTATGTATGTACATGTATAAACATACACATAAATATTGGGTGTATGTTTGTATATATATATATATATATATATACATAGATATACTCATATTATATATATATATAAAGATACACACAAAATACATATTTACAGGTGAATACATACATAAGTACATATATGTGTGTGTGTGTGACATATATATAACCCAATTTTGTCTCGTATCTGCCCCGTACCCGTTGGGAAAAAGAGAACTTGAACCTGTACCTGCCTCATTAAGGTTCAGGTTTGGGCGGGGTATACCATCCCCAACCAGACCCATTGCCATCCTTACGCAGGGGTCGACTCACAAGGTTGGAGGTTATGAGTTTGATACCCAGGGTCTGCATCTACCTTCTGCCTAATATTGCACCAAAAAAATGCTATATACTAATATCATATGATGTAGAGTGATTGATATTCAGTGATACTATTCGATATAGTGTGATACAAATAGAGCACAAGAGCAACAGCTCACCTGGCCAGGGGGGTTAGCTCAAGTTGAAAATCATGAGTTCGATACCCGAACACACATTTTAGTTGGCTACTCATTAAATTTAAAAGGCATATACTTTCAAAAAAAAAGTTTAAATGAATTTACTAGAAATTTTGTTTCTTGTATAAATTTTTAGTGAAACAAATATTTGATCATTTAATTATTATGTTATAGCTACCTAATTAGCCCAAACTGGAGCCAGCTTGCCATGGATGGAACCTACGTGAACCATGAGCAGGTCAGTTCATTTATCAGAGCTGTCTGTTTCATCATGAATGTGTTGAGTGGTAAATATTGTGATTAAATGTGGAGTAATGAAGAGCGCCATAAAGCACAACGAGCAATGGCCTACCTGGCTAAGGGGTCGAGTCACAATAAGGTCATGAATTCAATACCCGGGGCATGCATATGCCTTCGGCCTCCCATTTCTCATTGCATTTGCTCGTAGCAGACGACCTGAGATCAGGTAGGTATGACGAACTGCAAGTTAAATGAGCCAAAAGACGACCTTCCTAGGCATCGTTAATCTTATGTATAATATTCATAAGGAATGAAAATCACTCATTTAAATTAAATAATAGTTCCTTTTATACAATCCTTGATGTGAAAACAATATTCTTGGATCACTGGGGACCTTTGCAAACACCCAAATAATAAAACTAACATGTTTAAGTATCACATATGCTCAACCACATGAGCCTACACGAGCTAACATGAAACATACAGGGGTGGCTCACCACAAATTGAGACCAGAAGCGAAACATTAAAACGAGGCCTTACTTCAAGTTTTAAAAATTTAAAAATACTTTTATAAATTTAATCCTTCTAGCTGTTTGAGATCAATTTTTTTAATTCAGATTGTATAATAAAGTTCTTCTAACATTTCTTTTTCAATTGATAATATAACTAACCCATTGAATCTTTCTTGAGATAATGTTGATCTCAGATAAGATTTTATAAATTTGAATTTTGAAAACTTCTTTTACCTCAAGCAATATTTACTGGAATAGTTAGCATAATTCTAAATATTTAGAGCCTATATGGTCTAAGTTTATTTAGTATAAATTATTTGAGGGAAGTGTACAAAATTTTGAGGTCTAAGTATATTCAATAATTTTTTTGCATATAAAGTTGTATATTATAACTCAAATTTTGAGGGTTAAAAACAACAGAGGCCTAAAGCAGTTGCTTTAGTAGCTCTAGCCACAAGCCGACCCTGCATGAAAGTGGCCATTTTGAACCTTTTTCTCCAGGTTAAGTTCATTATATGAGCCAATATATAAATATATATGTATCCAAATATATATAATTGGATCATGCCGACTTTGATATGTCTAATCATTATTTTTCAAATAACATGAGTATAACTTAAAATTTTTAAGGGTTTTAATAACATTATTATACTTGTGCATCCGAAAAACCATGAGCGAACAACATTAGTAGCGGGTATGATTCAATCTGTCTATCTATTTATCTATCAATCTATATATAAAGAGAGAAGGGAAGCCAAATGATGTGAGCATTGAAAACTGAAGTGTGTGTCGCACCCTTTTTTCTCACAAGAAGACATCAATCTTTCCTTCGAGTGTGTGAACTTGGAAAAAGGGGCACATGTGCCAAGACTTACCATATTGTACGACTTGAGCATTCCTCTACAGATCTTATTGAAAAGCGCGAGAAAAGCCAGTTAAGCAATAGAACAGTAAATGAAAAAGCATATTTAAAAATTTACATGATTAAAATATAATATAAGGCATCTTCTAGTTGTGTTTGGTAAGCAAAAGCCACCAAAGAAATCACAAATGATGTTATCTCGCTGCTTTATTTGCAATATAAAGTACTAAAAAGCAGCATTTAAAAAAGAAAAAAAAGGTAGAAAAAGCCAAGAGGGTGTTGAGATAGCTTCATAAAAAATTCTTAGGTTATGTGGATCTCATCAAGAACTTTCTAATGAAGTGGTTGAGAATTATATTTTGTTGGTGAAGCTATTTCTGTGCTGTACCTGTTTCCAATTGTTTGTAGTGATCCAATAACTAGGATCTTGCAACAATGGCAATTGATAAAGGGAGAACAGGTAAGATGCACATGGTTGTTTCCAATCTTAATCTTTTAATACACATGATCTTATAATACTTAATTAAATTAAAGTTATATCGAAAGCAAGATGATTTCATTTAGTTCAAGTTCAGTTACTTGATCCAACCCTACCATACGTTTTTGCTTCCAGACCACGATATTAGTAGGCATGATTTGATCAAAACCCGAATGAAGCCTTATCCCACTCAAGTTCAGTGGGATAAATGGAACTTTAGTAGCCATTAATATCTATCTATCGTGTAATTTATCATGTTTTATCATTTCCTTCTAATATTTTTTCATAGCGAGGATAGAAAACATGCCTACTTGATCTGTGAATAAGCATGATGTAGTTCATAAACTGAACTGAAATCGGGTTTCTATTAATCTCGAACATAATCGGTTCTTTTACACAATTATATTTGGGTTCACCAAAAACAGGATTTGATTTTAGATCAACCTCATACGTGGTTTGCAAGTTTTAATCCCTTGAAGGGTGGCTCCTCCAAGAGAGAGAGAGATCCATTGACCTTTTATACAGTAATTACGAGGTAATATGTGCATTAAATAACACAACTTTGTAATTAATGAAGTGTAATAATCCGATAAATGTTTTAGTTAATCTAGTAAATCTATCCATATACAGTAACGGCGGCATGTGCCAACGAACATTTTTATTATCTATTTAAATACAATAATAGCTTTCATTTAAGTTTTATCCATTTAATTTCTTTTGGTCCTACGGAGAAAGAAGCGAAAGATTTGGTGTCATTCACTAAATGACTAAATCGGTGGTTGATTCCCGATGGAAAAAAAATGAAAAGAAATGCTAATAGAGAACGAAAAGCAACAACTCTCCTGGCTAGGGTGACTCACAAGTTGAAGGCCACGGGTTCGATACCCGGGGCACGCATTTAGCTTGGAGCCCCCCATTGTGCCAAGAAAGAGAGGAAGAAAAGCTAATGGAGGGCTCTGTAATATCCTAAGGATTTGATCTCTATGCACTATCTTCTTCTTTTTTTGTTAAAAAGGAGAGACCGAAGCCAGGTATTAACGCCTGGATATCGTACTCACAACCTTCATATTGTGAGTTGAGCCCTCTGCTACGTGAGCTAACGCTATGAATGCACTATGATGTTTCTTTTTTCTTGGTAAATCGATCAGACCTATCTCTTTGTGCTTTAGCAATTATGCAACATACTTAAGTTTGTAGATATATCAAATTCGATGCATTAAGTTTACTAATTATCTTTACCTAAATCCAGATCTGGTTAACGGATTTGGTATCCAAAGACCAAAATGCTTTACATAGTTTTATGGGGGCTTGATTTGGATTGGATCACTAATATCCAATGTTTTTAGGCATCCAATAGATCATGTTCGAACTCAATTAAGCGCAACCTCTTTTATTTGGTTTTCCTCTCACATCTGACACAAGAACAGTGACGTCAAATTCGAATTTATCTAATAACCATAGTGATGTCAACATTTGCCCGGATGAACTTTTGCTTGGGTCACATTCTTTGATCACAGACCCATCCTGAAACGGGATTCATGATAACTCAAATGTGTATAAAGATACACGGAATATATACCTCATATATAATATTTATATCTTAATAAATCTATATATTTTATGTACATTTAACTATGTAAAACCTATGTAATATATATATATATATATATATATATATATAGAGAGAGAGAGAGAGAGAGAGAGAGAGAGAGAGAGTGATTGGATCATGCCCACCTTTGGCATGAGTATAATAACAAAGTCTTTCAAACCTTTTCAAAGTCACTTAAAGTTTTTTAAATTACACTCATACCACTTAAAAGCAATGCATAAACATGTCAAAGATGAGCAAGGTCCAATTTCTCTCTCTCTCTATATATATATACATATATTTATATTAGATTCTACCCACATCTAATATGTTACACATTGTTTTTGATGACATAAGAATAATTTAAAAACTATTAAGGAGCATAAAAAATATAAAAATTATATTGATATTATACTCATATCACCCAAAAGCAATAGGTTGAGGTGTCCGTGGATAGGATTGAATCACTCTATATTTATATATATATATATATATGTGTGTGTGTGTGTGTGTGTGTGTGTGCATGCACGTGCCTGCTTGTGTGGACAAAGTATCAATAACTTGTACAACTGACTAAGGATAGTGAAGTTGATCTGGTGATAGAATCTGACCTCTTCTCTAATGAATGCAGCTGACTAAGTATATGGACAAAGTAGCAACAAATATTTTTTAAGGGATCTCTACCCTTAAAAAATATTTGGATTGCATCAAACTGTTATCATAAATAGATTATATTTATGACAAATAAAGAAATAATTTCGGCCAAAGTTTTTGGGCCTTATAAAAACCGGTTTATATGCCGGAAAATGCGTACGCAATCACTCATTTGTAAAGGCTTTGACTGCGCAGAGCATGTCCATATGAGTAGCGTGCAGCTACATATTGTACTTGAGTATAGTAAGTTCATAATAAATATTAAAAATTGGTCTTATTCGCAATAAATATAAATATCTCGTACATGTTTAGCTTCTAATAGATTAGGTTTCTCGCTTTTCTTCTCAAGAATGCATGATGACATCTCTATAATTGAATATATCAATAAATTTTGAAGATTGAATCCAGAAAATATTTTGGCCTGTGGTGAGTTGCGCATAGTTATGTCAACAGACTCAACCGACGCTAGAAAACCTTTTGAGAGGTGATAGTATAGCCCATGCAATCAACCGTGTGCTATAAGTTTTGTATTAACCTATTAAATTTTGGGTGCGCTGGATACCCCACCTTGGCTCCTTGTAGATCAGCCCCCAACTCTAGACACAGCCGGTTCCTAAAGGTTCCGCAGTTCCAACTGAAATCGAACCAGGCCAAGAATTGAGCAAACTCATAACCAATGACCACCTGGTTCGGATCTAGTTTCACTTTTTATAAAACCTGAATCGGAACCAAACTAGAACCAGTGGTTGCAAAAGCTAGTCTTTTTATTTTTTCTTAATAAAATTACCAGTTCTGTATGGTTCCAGACCCGGACCAAAACTGCTCTGGAATTAGCAGTTTTTGGAACTGTAACTAGAACAACTCGGGACCGGTTCAGTTACTGTTTTAGGTTCTGAGCTAACCAAAGCCGGACATGTCTAATTGACTCTAAATGGAATTATACTAATCCTGCCTAGACTTTGAATTATTTTCCCATATTCCTCATTATGAGCTTGCTTATCTAAATTGTGAATGATTTCATGCGCAGAAGCACACGTCACAAAAGTTAATTATTCAAACTCGAGCTCGGTCGAAAGTAGAGTTTTCTTTGCTATTTAATGTAACGCGTTGAAGGGCAATGAATAAGAGCTTAGTTAGTCCATGAAAATGTACTATTATACATGTATTATATATGTATATGCGTCTCTAGCTGGTTTATTTTTTCTCAAAAGATTACAAACACAAGAATATCATAACCCAATGTATATTTTTTTATGTGAAATTAAACCATCAAAACTTGGTCCACGTGAGTGCTTCAATTTTTCGAAACCTATATCAGAAAAAATTAAAAACTTCATTCAAGAATGACTCAATCAAAAGAAATGAAAGACCTCCCAAAGTAGACATATTATTGACAAAAAAAACTTGCAAGGGTACCGTTATATCCTTTTGTAGTGACAATGCATGACCATTGAAAGGATTCACTGTCAATTTGGTCTTGGGCACACAAATAATTTACTCAAAATCTTTTGTAAATTTTTTTAAAAAAAATTTCTCAGCTAAAGAACAAACCAAATGTAAATTTTGTTAGTGTTTTTTCTATGATTTCACCGATTTCGGATTCAATCGTTTCTTTGCCTGGTTCTGTTTTGGTTGTAACTATCCACCGATTAAGAACCGGTCATATCTATGTCCATGCACACAATCAGTAGCAAATCTTTTTTTACGATCCTCTAAGACTCACGAATATTATTGGATTTAGCATTTTGTAATATTTCTTTCAATTTCTTTATTTTTGAATTTACATTTAACGGTCCAAACCTTTATACTTTAAAATAAAGGTCCGTTGGGCCGAAGACTCATCATAATACGTGGTCAATAAATGACACCCATAAAGCCCTACAAGAAATCAGGGCAACTGCAAGAATGGCAGGCCCGTAATATTCGTGCCCCACAAGTAACAAAGCACCGGCTTGACAACGGCAGCCCAACACATGCAATTTTTAAAACCAACAAACCACGACCCCAAAATTTTTACGGCAATGACAAAAGCAGGCCAAAAAGTTAACAATAATTCCATCCACAGGCCGCCCACCCCTTAACGCGGAACGAGTCCTTTCCTTCCTTCTATAAATAACGCAATCCGGCAATGGCAGCTGTAGCAGATGCGCTCAACTGGACCCTGCATCTGTTCCCCAAACCAGATCCCAACCATCCATTTCCAATAGAGAGAGGAAGCTCTAGAGAGAAATGAGGTCCTCCGAGGAGGATCCTTTCTTCCCATCAACGCCCGGGAAGGTGAAGATCGACCGGAGCAACCATCTGATGATGAATCGCCAAATTCACCGTTGCTTCGCGTCGACGTCGACGATGTTCGTCTGGGCCGTCTTCCTCATCGCGCTGACGCTCTCTTATCTTAGCTTTCAGAGCTTCATGGACACCGGAACGCGGTACCTCGCGGCGTCGTGGGGCGGGCGGCAGTGGGAGAAGAGTGTTCGGGAGTCAGCGCAGCCGCAACGAGCTCACGGCGTGAGAGTTCTTGTGACGGGCGCGGCAGGGTTCGTTGGCACCCACGTTTCCTTGGCGCTCAAGAAGCGCGGCGATGGCGTTGTTGGTCTCGACAACTTCAACGACTACTACGACTCGTCGCTGAAGAAGGCTCGCGCAGGTCTCCTCGACGCCCACGGCGTGTTCGTCGCCCGTGGCGACATCAACGACGCCCGGTTGTTAGCCAAGCTCTTCGACCTCGCAGCATTCACCCACGTAATGCATCTTGCCGCGCAGGCTGGCGTCCGTTACGCCATTGAAAATCCGGCATCCTACGTTCATAGCAACGTTGCCGGGCTCGTCACTTTATTGGAAGCGTGCCGATTGGCTGGCCCGCAACCCGCCGTGATCTGGGCGTCATCGAGCTCGGTTTACGGACTCAATGAGGAGGTTCCCTTCTCCGAATCCGACCGAACCGATCGTCCGGCGTCGCTCTACGCTGCCACGAAGAAGGCCGGAGAGGAGATCACGCACACCTACAACCATATTTACGGCCTATCTATCACGGGACTCCGGTTTTTCACTGTCTACGGGCCGTGGGGACGGCCAGATATGGCGTATTTCTCGTTCACAAGGAACATTTTGCAGGGGAAGCCGATTACGGTCTATAGGGGAAAGGGGAAGACGGATTTAGCGAGGGATTTTACGTACATCGACGATATAGTGAAGGGTTGCCTGGCCTCGTTGGATACCGCAGGGAAAAGCACCGGAAGCGGCGGGAAGAAGAGGGGCCCGGCGGATTACCGCATTTACAATTTGGGGAACACGTCGCCGGTGACTGTCCCCTCAATGGTCGGGATTCTCGAGCGGTACCTCAAAGTGAAGGCGAAGAAGAACGTCGTGGAAATGCCGGGGAACGGCGACGTGCCGTTTACTCACGCAAATATCTCGCTTGCTGAGAGGGATCTCGGGTACAAACCCACCACAGACCTTCAGACCGGCCTGAAGAAATTCGTTCGGTGGTACCTCTCGTATTACGGCTACCATCATCGCGCCGCTGGCAGCAGAAAGTCCGACGACTGAAAACACGGGAAAAAAACTCCTTTTTGTATATTTTATTTTATTTTATATTACTGAAGGGGTCACAACCATTCATTCGGTGAAATTTCCGCTTGCCCTATTTATTCCGTTGCTTTAGATCAATTATGTAAAGGAATTCGGTGTACCGAAGAAATTTACGATCGGGAAATGCGTGAATTTACCATAAAATTTGTGTGTTTTCCGGGTGAGAGTTCTTTCTTTTTCTTTTGAATTTTGTGTGCATCAATATTTATATTTTTCAAATCGTTGTGATTGGTGGAGAGAACGACAGCGAGGATGATGTAATAATTGAGGTGCCAGCTGGGTTTACGTGTGATTCGTGAACCGTGGGCCCCGGCTCACTTTCCTCTTGCATTACTCACAGCCACGTGGGACCGCTGCTTTATGGATGGAGGTCGTGGCAGCATCTTGGTGTTGGATCTGGGGCCGTGGAGCATCTGGACCTAAGATCTGGCTTTTTCGTCTGGGTGGTGCCTTTTGGTTCTTTTGTGAGAGTGTAATTTTGGGTCCCGGTTCGGTTTTACGGGTTGGGGCTCGATCTGGTTTGATCATGGTATGAACCTGGTTTATAGATCTTGAGCTGGCTTTTAATTTGGATTTGGACTCGGACTATAATGGAGGGTTCAGTTTATACCTCTTTTTTGGTTACAGTGAGAAACAGAAGTCCCTCTCTCTCTTTCTCGTGTTCCCTCGGCGTCAAGAAAGCCCTACCGTTGTGTGTAACATCTGGATCGGGTCATCATATCTTGGTTTGGACCCGACCCGGACCCACATGGCAGCTTAAGCTGCCCGATTGCCATGGAGCGGGGTGCTCCCAACGAGATGCTTCATACAGCAAAATGTGGAGGAGTGATAGAGGGGTTCTGCCAGACGGTTAACTGCGATCACCGACACTTGAGCGGACATCTTTTTCTTTTTCTTCTTCTTCTTCTAAAGTAAGCACTATGAAAAAGCATATGCAGCATTTTTTAAATTCTTGTTCTCTTCCTAAGAAGTATTAAGAAAGTAGAAAGGGCCTTTGTCTGCTAGGTGGGAGATCAAGAGTTCGAATCTCATAGTCACTATTCTACGGCAAATGAGGTTCTTTCCTCTTAAAAGGTAATTAAAAGAGGATGGCAATGAATGCATTGGCCTAAGCAAGAGACCTCGTAATTTTTTTAAAAGGATATTTTCTACAATTAGGTTCTTTCTTCCGCATCAAGAAAGCCCATGCATACTATCAAAGATTTTTTATTTATTTATGCAAAGCAGATTCATAAAGCTTTGGAAACAACGACTTCTTTGAAGAATAGTAAATTTATGCCAGCCACATTTGGCCTACTCCCTCGGGATGCATTTGTTGTCAAGAAGTCCGAATATATAGACATGTTTGGTTCTGGTTAGTGCACAACTTGAAACCATAACCAAACCGGTTTGGGGCTGATTCAAGAATCGTTGATTTTGAGATAGTTATGATTTGAGTCCAGATCTACTCAAAACCAGTAATTTTATTAAACATTTAAAAATTATAATAAAAATAAAAAGGACCAAAACATACGATTTGAAACTGCCAGTTCCGATTTTAATTTTATAAAAGGTAACTGGGTGGCCCCTAGTTCCGGTTTCACCTGTTTCGGCTTTAGCCAGTTCTTGGCTCAGTCCAACTCCGGTTGAAACCACTGGGTCAGTTAGGAACTGGCCATGTTTAAGAATATAAACAAAATGCATTTGCATGGTGGTGGATCTAGAGACTGACATTGGGTGAATAGCTTGTGAAACTGTTTAAGATGAGCGAACTAAGTATTATAACCACGTGAGCTATGGGCTTTTTATTTGTATTTTTAATTTCAGAGCGCTCACCTCACCTTGTCTCTATGTAAATCCGCCACAGCATTGGCAGCTCTGAAGTTGTTTTACCCCTACTACAATATCCCATAAGTTTCCTTGTTTCATTGAAATGAAATAAAGCTTGGAGAGAGATTGGATGATGCAACCTTTGGCACATTCGT
Organism: Brasenia schreberi; assembly: GCA_036023115.1. NCBI lineage: Eukaryota > Viridiplantae > Streptophyta > Magnoliopsida > Nymphaeales > Cabombaceae > Brasenia > Brasenia schreberi. Next base: position 1,668,973 of record JAYKKT010000033.1, read on the forward strand.
ACACATGCTTAAACTTTACTTTTGTGAGGGACAAGTGTTTGAGAGGTTTAGAAAAATATAAAGAACACCTTTACTACTCTTGTACCCCTAAAAATGAAGAGTATATATGACTATCAATGTGTCAGAAATTATACATACATACCACAACAATTAAACCTTGTTTTCATATTAGATGGTGTCACCTACTTGGATTCTTTGTTTTTATAGGCCTCTATCCTACTTGGATTCTTTGTTTTCATAGAACCCAATCATATGTGATGCTAATAGTTAACCCAACAAATGTTTGATCATTTTTTATTATTTTCTTTTAGTATTTAGCATTTTCACCATCATGTTTTTAGCACCTTTGTTTAGTTGTCTTTCTATATGTCTGAATAATCTTAAATGATTCTTTTTCATTTTATTATTTATTAGTGTCACTATCAAGTTGTTCTAATAACTTCATTACAAGTACGGTTTTATCTTATGTGACCAAACATCTATCTTGATAAAAATACTCAATCACTTTTCTATTTTAACCAACCTATATTAATTTTACAAGCTATTAATTTTTTCATCACTATAAAAAATTAATTTTTGGTATTTAAAACTTTCTTCACGAGAGATGTCATGTGTGACTATCTTTTATATATATATATATATAAGATGTACATCCTTATTTTTGTGTGCGTGAGAGGGCATGAGAGACTGTTCAACTTGGTTCGAGCGTTTGGTGTTTTCAGCTGGTTGTGCACAGTCTTTGTCTTTATGCTTTTCACTAGAATTCCGTATAATATATTGATAATCCGACAACTGCCATCTTCCTATCATTTTCCTATTTGAAATTGTCACAAATTAACAATTCGGATATTAACAGGCAAATTAATTATGTTTATGGAACCAGGTGTGGGCAGTACTATTTCTAGCATAGTGTTAGATCCACTGCTTCAGATATTGCTTCATGTAAAGACCTATTATCAACGACGGTGACGGTACTATTTCTAGAATCTAACTTAGCAGCTAGCCTACTATGTAATAATATATATATATATATATATATATAGAGAGAGAGAGAGAGAGAGAGAGAGAGAGAGTAGTTCATGCATATACCCAATCAAGAATCACTTGAAGATTTTTATCGTTTGATCGACAACATCAATGGTAGAGATTGAAATGTAAAAAACATTTAATGCACATAGATATTTAATGAGAAGTTTGAAAAGTATAATAATATTTTTTGCTTTTAAATTTAAATCGTTACCATTAATCATGTCGATTGAATGATAAATTTTTTACGTGGATTCCATATGAATGACTGTACACATTAAGTTTTCTCCCTCTATATATAAAGAGAATATAATTCATAAGCACATCAATCCATGCTTAAACATGTTTTTAAATTTCAATTGTTGGATTTTACAAGATTGAGATTAAAATTCAAATCTCAAAAGAAAAAATTTATGTCATACTGTAAACGAGACTTGTTTGCGTATTGGTGAAGAAGAGTGCAAAGAAGCTCGGGCATTCGTGTAACGCCGGATTTAGCCATTCCCGGCAGTAAATCCATGAAAACGGAAGACAAACCATCTTTCCGTTATAAATAAAAAGCATACATATGTTATAGATAAATATAAACGACTTATAACAGAAACACCGTAACAAGAAAGACAGGGAAGACGAAGAACAATTTCTCTATAAATACTGTAGGGATTAGATTAGACTAACACGTCCTCGAGAATACACAAAATAAAAGAAAAATCTTCCTTAGAAAATCTATTTGAGTGTAACCATTAACCTACTCTACCTTTTCTTATGATCTTTTGCTTTCGCTGTTCGTATCTATTTTTTCGGTCCTTCCCTTTTTTTATGCTGCATCACGGACGACTCTGGCAAGTAACCTGCAAAGGAAGAAATTAAATCCCAACAATTCGACCAATCGGGCTCTCTGCGGTCATCCACTTTCACTTTCTCCTCCAACTGACATAAACCATAAGTATCTATCCCTGTCTGTCGTTTGAACAATCGGCAGTTTTTAGTGCTCTTTTGAGTGTAGGAGACATTTCACTTGAAAGAGATCACCACATTAAGAGTATGTTGGACGAGAGGATAAGAGTTCTTCGATAGACTCCACATCACATCTAGCTTTGTCAGCGGATTCCTTAAGTGCTATTTGAATTACATCGCCGCTTCTAACGATAACAGGAAGATCTTTTATTATGCTTTGTATTTAAGTGGAGAGTAAGGTCTGCTTTGGAGCGTGAGAAAAGTTTAAATGTACGAGAGAACGTAGAGCAGATGCGTGCCATGGAGAAGAACCTGATATCAGTGGTGACCTGCATATCGTTAGAGATGAAATTTTGATAGTCTAAAGTTGATTCACTTAAGCCGAACGCCCACGATTTGCAGATTCTGTCAATAGCGCTATTGATGGTTAAGATGGTAGAAGTATTAAAGTGTAATGACGAAGGTACGTCAAAGCAACTTTTGTTGTTTTCGATTGGATAGAAATGCATTGGTCTCCCTTCCTTTCTTTGATACTATTTGATGCTCTCTAACATAAGGATGTAAAAATGTAAACCTGATTGAAATAGATGACCCTTTGAGTCACTGAGCCGTCGAATATATTTCCCTTCTGTTAGAACTTTTGTGAGCCAATTCTCCTACTGTGTCTTGTATTCGATTCTCAGGATGGACAACTGAGAGTGTTCACCATTATTACAGTCCAAACTTCACGAGCAGCAACGGTGCTAGAGCACCCTGATGTTGGGATAACGCTTCCAGTTCTAGTTTGCCTTTTGGTAAGAGCTTTTATGGCCTTTACTCAATCGTTCTCCACAAATATGCCAATTGAACCAAGTTTTTTTTTTCCAGGTTCATTCCGAGTCTGATTGCCCGGGCCTCCGCAATAAGGATGGCGATCACACGAGGCCCTGCCCTGCCCCGAGGTCTTGGGGACACCCACTCTTGTATAACCTGCTTCGCTCCCTTTCAACTCGTACAAGTAAGTCCTTGAAATATATGCAGTTGATATCATATGTTTTGCATAAAACATGAAATTTACTCTATGGTGTTTGATATGATTAAATTGAAGGCTGATTATATATATAGTTGTTATATTTTCCTTCATGCTAGACTATCTGTGCCGATTTGAACCATTGGATAGATAGATGGTTCAAATAAAAAAACCAAAACGAAGAAAAATTACAAGATGTACTTTGTATTTTTTTGTTTGCTTAAAAATAATGTTCATCTTATCTTGCTTTTCTATGTAAACCATTCATGTTTTCTATCTGATGGTCCCAATTGACGTGGATAGTATAGAATCAATGAGAGAGCCTATCAACATATATTCTCTCTCTCTCTCTCTCTCTCTCTATATATATATATATATATATATATATATATGTGTGTGTGTGTGTGTGTGTGTGTGTGTGTGTAGACGGTTGTACCTTAAGCCAAATCCCGCCCAGCCAACATGCACAGTGAAGCAAGTTTTTTTGCCTTGTGAACCCGCTCCATGCATGGGTGGGTACCCGCCAAAAGGTAAGAAATTGCCACCCCTGCTCCATGAGCAATGGCTCTGAGTGTTAACATAAAACCCAATAGGCTGTTCCTAGAATAAAGCCCTCCCCATCTCTGATAGCGTTTGGGTACAATAATTTTTTGTCATTATTTTGGTCTCTCTTGGACCATGCCTACATTTAAATTCACAAAGAGAAAGATAAAGTTTTCTGGTTTAATTGGAACACTTCGTAGCTTTTCATCCATAGCTTCTGAAGTGCACATAGACTTGAGTGATACCAATTCTACATTGCAGATGACACATCTTGTGGGAACAGGTTGCTCGTGTTCGGTTCAGTTACCTCATGACCTTTGTGCTTTCAGTTTGTCAAGAATATGAGCGGAGATTGAACATTGTAAGTGAATTTTTCAAAAATTAAAGATGGCAATCAAGATTTAAATGTTATGTTCAGTAAGAGACACGGCTAAGGTGCTCAACTGCTGTTCGTGAAGAGCTTCATAGCAACCCTTAGTGTGCGCGACTTTAGAGATGCAACTGCTCAACAATAAGTCTGCAAATGATAATTCTAAGGGAATGCAATGGCTCTTTGAGTGGTGTGAAAAGCCATAATGGCTTAGCTGTGACGTAATATTTGATCATTTTCGGCAAGGAATTCAAAATAAAATCAATTTTCTTAAAAAACATACGTTACACTTCTTACGGATATCGATAAAGCTGGTAACGAAAAGCCCAAAAAGACAAAGTCGGACTGTAACAAAAGTTTTTCAATTATAAATATAATGATAACAAAAGAAGTATAGAGCGTGGAAAATACGAGCAAAGAGAAACACTTTTTCCTTCAAAATTCTTATGTGAAAAACCGTAGACCATTCTTCATCATCTTCCTCCTTTACTTCTTTCGCCCGCTGCTACATTGTCATCCTTGGGGTTGGCTTCAGAACTGCACATAAGCCGTCATTAACACCTTTGATGACAACCTCAAATGGATTTTATAATGTTCAGTTAATGATGCCTTTAAAACAGTCAACTGAAAGGGTATGTTCTTTTGGTGAAAGGTAGAGAGAAACTCTGTAATTCAACAGAAATGTTTGTTCAATGAAATACTGGGAGGTAGTCTATAAAATGTGTATTTAGATAGCAAGAGAAGAGTGAGAATAGAAGCAATCTGAACAGTTCGATCGCTTAATCTCTCCCACTGCATTTCACTGATTCAATTACATCGCTTAGAAAGCTCTTTGAAAATTCTGTCGGTTTTCTCCAAGTGCACACAAAAGCAACACGCATTTTCATTTTGACAGCGTCTCTAATTGTTCGGAGCCGACTGCATGCGTGAAAGACCAGTCGGTAGTGACTCCATTGTATCTCCAAGGAATTTCACTAACATCCGCTTGCACCTGGTTGATAGAATCTTTGGGGGCAAAATCAACCTAAAAGAAAGTATTTCGACACGCTTTAGAGCTTTTGTGCAAACTCTGAAATCTTATTTTTTAGAAAATTACCACTTCAGATCTTGGCTTCAACCTTTCTTAAGTTTCTGCAGCAACATCATTGCAAACAACTCGGTTCAGATCCGTTGATTGCTGCTGTACTGCCTAATCCGACTCTACATCAAGGGTCCTGTTCCCTGTTTCAATTCAGACTACTCAGCACCTTCAAGGCAGTTCCTCGTACTGAGTTTAGTTGGACTGCTGCCTTAAGAGCATATTGCATCTGCTGTTACCCTCTCAAGGATCCAATACCAGAAGTTTGCAACATGTTTGGTCTAAACTCATTTGTTATTAATCGCATTGCACCACCAATGAACAAGACAGTTTCTTGTTGCCGTGAGTTTCCCCCCAAGTTCAGTGAGACAGAACAAGCATACATCTCATGTGCAGTGCGTTCATTTCATTTACCGTCGGATGAGGTAGATGGACCATTGGATAGGACGCCCATTTTTATAAAGGAACATGTCCCAGCTCGTTGAGAAACAAATTGCGAGTTTGATGCTTTGGACCCAATTATGTTGAAAAACATCATCCGACTGTGTGGCATAAGCTCGGCTTTGATTTAGTTCCGTTTAATCGGCACAAGATAGAGGACAAGGACCCACGAATGCTTTTCTGTCCTCGGTGTCGTTCCACCGTCACTGCTCTTACGAAACACACACTCATAAGAGAAAGCTGAAGAACAAAAGTCTAAAACTAAATTCGTGAGGTGAGCATGGTTTTGGATCTACAGAGGAAGGTGAACAGCTCGGATTTGGTAAACAACCGTATTGACATGCCTGCCATCTGTTTTTTAATGATCAAATGGTATCAAACCTCATCCTCACCAATCTCTCTCTCTCTCTCTCTCTCTCTATATATATATATATATATATATATTGTGGCTTATAAACACAAGCGATCATGAGTAATGTTCCTTGATCAAATACATGGATGGTTGAAATAAAATAAAAAAATACTTTTTGAATTAAGTAAAGTTATAAATTGAAAGTATATACTTTTTGCTTTTTAATCTTAAAGGTTTATATTTTTGTCAAATATATATATATATATATATATATATATATATATATATATATATATATGAGTCATTGGATCTTACAACATGTTGATACATGTATATTCAAACATACCATCTACTTTTGTAAGGTATGAGTGTAATTAACATATTTTTATAATTTTTTAAATACTCCTTATAACCCTGATAACTTACAAGTGATTGTTGCCTCTTTAACTAAAGAGTGAGCATGAGTATGAATGTCTCATCAAACACATAGGTTATTGAGATAAAAAAGTAAAACATATATTATACTTTTATAAATCGTAGTTGATTAAAAAACAATTTTTTTATATCTCAAACATCTATCTCTTTCGTCAAACAATTGGAGTCATTAAAGATAATTAAATATAATTAAAAGAGAGTCGTGTGTACAATCCACCCACTCCCTTAAAGCATCGTTACAGGAAATGTTAGCTTAATCTAATATTTTGGGTCAGCATTGAGGCCAGAAAATTTTGTTATCTAGATTATCTAGATTTATTTCGAAAGTTTAGTTACTTAAGCTCACGGCTGAGATCAAAATCATTATGAAATAAGAAACTATAGACAAACGTTTTGACAAGTAGATATGAAGACGTGGGATTTGAATCCTCTTCAGACTTGCTGGGAGCTCTTGCGGTTGGTAGTATCGATGAGTCCCCGTAGTTTGATAACCTCGTGATTCCTCCATCAACTTGCAGGAGCAGTTGTCTCGGCCAACCTATGAGTGAGTAGATGATGAAATTGACTTGGACTCTCTCTCTCTCTCTCTCCCCTTTATTCTTTGACATTCTTTGTGTCATCTCGAAGCTATTATAATATATTAATCCCTTTCTTAATGTGTACCTCATGCATTGGAAGGTGATTTGGATATTTGGAGAGGCACGTTATCACTGCACAGTCGGGAAATGTGCTGGAAATGTTGGCCGGGAAAGGCAGAAACAACTTACAGGGGAACAGGATCATACCCTTTTGCATTTAATGCAGGTACAATCCTCAATAAACTAGAATTACAACGAGGCAGTTATGGAAGACTGCCCTTTTGTTCTTTCATACGAGCGTGTGAAAAAGAGCATAACAGGGGAGCTGCACATTGAAGCGTTTGGTGTTTGGCATGAGAAATGAACTGTTCTTAAGAGGACAACTCGGATACCAGTAACCCAGCACCGGAGGGAGAGCAGAGACCCATGGTAGCCCGTCCGCAATGGCGATGCATACATGGTCCCAAGGTGTGGGCGTCACACAATGCAAAATGAAGGCAGCATTCAAGCATCGAATGGAGCCATGGAAATGGACATTGCTAGCAGGGTTCTCTGGAGAAGACAGATACAAGCGAATGAACTTTCGCTTTATCTATGGCCATAGCGCACCTTCAGATCAGATACCAATTGAGTTCCTGATCCCATCTTGCGAATCCAAAAAGAAAACCCATAATTATACTAGGAATTGTTGCCCAAAGATGCTTCTTTAGATTGGTTTCTTGCTAGTATATTGGATGAGATTGAAGGGAATCACACCCTTGGCATCAATAATTTCCACATCAAATTTTTTAGGTTCATTAGTTGTGACTGGGGATAGATTTGACTTGTTAGCAGCAGTAGCAAGCTTATACATAATGCAGGAAAAGATGAAAAGGACGTTTTCCATTACCTTCCATTTTTTGAAAGTTGGGGTGGCAGATCGGGTCAATGGGTTGGGTCACTTTGGGTTCAGATAAAACAGGTCCACCTGATCCAACCCCTTCTTTCCATGTATCTGTTGTACGGCCTTAACCCGACCCAACCTGACCTTAATTGAAAAAACAGGTTTCCATACGAAAAAAGGTAAAACTATTAAAAAAAAGAAAAGAAAGGTTATTCAGGATATAAACTGGTAGGTGTTTAACTAACTTCATGTTTTCTATCCAAAAGGAGTTTACAGATTTTAGTCAAGAGTTGCTCATACCAACCAAATGTTTGAAATTCCACAACCCATGTCCAGATCCATATTTTAATCAAACCTTTGGAACTATGACAGTCAGGCATTTACCTACCAAACATGAATTCTACAAAGATTTAGTATGGATCTGAAATTGGGTTGATGTGATACTTAAACCGTTCACAGTGCTAATTTAACACATAATAATTCGAGTCAAACCACGACCAAGCTTAAGAGAACTAAACAAGATTTAAGTTAAAGTTTTTTCTATGAACATCAAGATTTTGAACCGAACCTGAACATTCTCCCACCCACGGTGTCTCAGCTACATGGCTTCTTAGTTGCCAATGTACTGGATTTCGTGTCATGGTACTCTACCTGACTCTAAGAAATCATGTTTGATGCATGTTTCTATACTTTTGTGGCTTTCCTCTGACACTTACGATCTAATTTTCACACCTCTTATGAAGATTTATCTGATCACCTCCTCAAATATGCGAACCATCTTAAATATATTTTTTTAGGGAGCCAACCCCTAGCCAGTGAGCTATGCTCCTGTTTGGCGTCTTAAAGCATTTAACAACCATATTTTGGGTAAAAGTTTTCAAAGAAGACCTTGCCCCATCTGGGTTGATTTATACGTGTAGATGGTACTTAAACTACGGGAGACAAGCCAGAAATAACATTCGAGAGCCGGCAGATTAACTCGGAACCAGAATTCTTGTCTCTTCTATCAATTAGGGATCTTTGATCTTTCAAATACATGAATTTTAAGTTTATAGAACTTTTTAAATCCCACATTTCAACTCCATCATAAGGAGAATGTAATGCATCTAAGGTAACCCAGATTTGAAAAGATCATGAGTTTGATTTACCCACCATGCTAATGGTGTAGGGGTTCTGCTCAAACTCAGCTTGCCCATGTTAAAAGAAAAGAACCCGAGGCATCACCTTAAACGGGTTAAAACAAGCAAAAGACCACATCTCCGTGTTCATTCATTACCTATACTGATAAATTGTTACTTGTATCCCCCCTACAAGTTCGACCAAGCTGCTAATCAGGAGTCTATGGAGGAAATTTAAGAAATTCAGTATATGCATCAAGAGCAACAAATTCAGTATTGTAATATATAGGGAGCCTTAGCTGCATAATGCATTTTAGTGCATAATCTTGTACAAATATTTTTACAGTTCAATGTTTAAGATTGACTGTGAGGATTTGAATAAAATATATTATTATATCTTTGTACTTATATTTAGTACACATGGATACATTAAAAGGAAAGTAATTCAAATCTTAGTTGTCAAATCTCACATGGTGAAGTTGTTTGTGTAAGATTATGCATTAAAACTCATTATACAGTTAAAACACCCTCTTTCTCTTTCTCTCTATAGAGAGATTAAATGCACATACTCATATAGGTGCTAGTGTAATAAGGGTATCTTTATATTTTTTCCAAACACCTACAATTTTTTAAATAACACTCATAGATTCTAAAAAGTAAAGGATATGCATAAGTTATTGGTTATAAGAGGTGAGCAACATCCATTTTGTACACGCACACATACGTAAACATAAAATATGTGTGTTAATATGTACGCATAAGTCAATCAACTCCTCCTTTGCAAGATTAGAGCCTTTGTCGGTGGAAGACAGATGCCTCCGATCTACCTAATTAACTCTGCCTGTAAGAAAACGGAAAGAGAGGAAAGTTAGTCATCGAAAAGGCATCAAAATGTGGGGCTCCTTAGAGGCAATCATACTTGCATCTAGTGCCATACCATCCTTCGAGTTAAGATAAAGCGAACAAAGGGCCATAATTGCAAACGTACAGACAAAGTTTAGAATTTCTTTTTCAAGAGTGATCAACTGAAACCAGGGCATCTGGACCTGTACTTTGGTACAAAGATCGTAACAAAGTATGCGATCAATAGGGTTGATAAACGAACTGAGCTGCTCGTTGGCTCGGGTCAGCTTGATCCTTAATTATAATGAACATAAACAACAAGCTAAGCTCTTCTAAGAGACTAGTAGTTCAGCTGCCCCCTCATTGTAAAACTCATACGATTTGCGAAACTTCTCTTGGTTCTTCGATGACTGCAAGCAAGACGATTTGCGAAACTTCTCTTGGTTCTTCAATGACTGCAAGCAAGTCAAATGTACGTGCATATGGATTCGAATAAGCTCCAATACGAGTTCAAACAGAAGCTCAAATGATGTTGGGCTTGCTTCTAACTTAGCTTGTGATAAAATAATAAACAGCTTGCAAACATTAGAACATATGATGATAAATACACAAACACAAGCTAGCTGCGCATATACGAAACGAGCAGAACAAGTGTCTTCTCCTCCTAAACACAACTAAAAACACGAAGTAACAATATCTGGAGCTCTCTTCATAGGGATGGTGACACGCGGATTGGAACAATTCGGCAATAAATAGACAAAAGCGGCAGAATTTCAGAAGGATGATTAAATGGTGGTATTTTCTGGAAACAAGTAGAAATAAGAGGCGTTTCGGGCGCGCCCTCAAAATTCTATTTTTATGTCCGGGGCCTTCCTTAAACCAAGATCTGAGCAGTATCCTCTTTTACGCGTGTAGCGTCGATGGTAGCTGAGAAAAGCGAAAAGCGGTTTCCAACAAAATCTTGGTGGCTTTGGTCTTGACTTCTCCCTCCTGCGTCTTTCTCGCCTATTTCCCCGTAATGGAGGTGAACGAAAATAGAAGGAGATTGGGTGTAACCGTGTAAGAACGAGGTTAACGATTTTGTTGGAAGGAGTTGGAATTGTAAGATGGGTAACAGACTGGGGAGGAAGAAGGTAAGAGTGGAAGAAGAGTACACTAGACCTCAAGGCATCCATCACCAACCGTATAATGTTGATTACAAGAAGCTGAGAAGGCTAATTCGTTCTGGGAAGCTCGCTCCGTGTTTTCCTGGGCAGGATGAAGAGTCACCTGATCTTGAAGAATGCCCGATTTGCTTCTATGTACAAACCCTCATGCTTATACTGTTTCCTCTCTCTCTCTCTCTCTCTCTCTCTCTCTCTCTCTCTCTCTGCGTGTGTGTGCTAACAATTCAATATGGATATCGCTCTTTTTGGTCATTTCCTTGTGTTGGTTTTCATGATGTCTGTCGCTTGTTCAATGCTAACAATTCTGCATGGATAGCGCTATTTTGATTTTCTCCTGATGTTGTCCATGGCTTGCTCAATACTAACAACTCTGCAGTATTGCTCTTGCTCATCATTTCTTGATGCGGGTGTTTTTAAAATGTCTAGAGAGAGAGAGAGATCCGCATTTTGCTGATGTCGAAGGGCAAAGAGATTTTTGACTTGAGTTACTGCTTTGCAGTTTTTTCCAAGCTTGAATAGATCGAGATGTTGTACAAAGAGTATCTGTACAGGTGATCTTTCTTGTTCTATATCATTTTTTGCCTTTTTTTTCTGTTGGAAATTATAAGCTTTTTGTAATTGAATGTTTAGTGGCAGCATATTTGCTTTTGTGTTTTTGTAAATTATCTGTTGGTTTGTACGACTTCATGTATCAGTGTTGACATTTTTGGCAATTGTGATTTCTTGATGCAGAATGTTTTTTACAAATGAAGCCTCAAGATGCAACGCGTCCTGCACTGTATCCTGTTTAGCATAAATACAGAATTGCTGTTTCTTTTCTCTCTTCCACCTGTTTCTCATGCTTATGCAAACTCTCTCTCTCTCTCTCTCTCGGTTTTCTTTTGGTAATGCTAGGTGGAGAAGTGAATTAGATGCCTGATTGTATCCACAGGTAAGTTTATACTATAGCAGTCTTCTTCTCATCTTTCTAGCAAGTCATGACTCCATATATTCAGCTGTACCATGAGAGAATATATACTATTTCTTTTGAGATCAGGCCTTCAACTCATCTAAACTAAGCCGTAGAAATTTGGAATTCAAATATCCCAGGTGCCTGAATATACTCCAGACTGCGGCTGAAACTGCCGTTCAGTTCAAGAGCTTCTCCATTTAATTTTCCGGTGATCTAATGATTCTTTTTCCAGTAGAAATTACATAAGCATAGGGAAGTAGATGTCAAAAATCATCTAGATGGTGATTTTCTATGATTAGTTACTGGAGATTTTTATTTTCGGAACTGTGCATAGATAGGGGGACTATCTACCATTAATTAGTGGAGATTTGTTTTTCTGATCTACGTTTACCAAGTTTTTATTTTTGGAACTCTGTGTACAGATAGTGGACTATCTATGATTAATTACTGGCGGCTTGTTTTTCTGATCTATGTGTAGAGATGGCAATGGCTTTGGGTACTGTATGTCAAGCTATTCTATTGAAACACAACACATGCACATATATTCATGGCGTAGTCTCTTCATGGTCTTTTCTTTTGGTAGAAGATCCTTAAAAATGGTTATCTGAGAAGAGTTGGCATAATCAGCAATTTGCAGACTCTCAAGGAAGGCATGTTGTTCTCTTCTGTTATACATATTCTCCGTTTGAATTCCTTCACATCTTGAAGCTGCCCATTCTGCAAAAGTGTCTGTTATGCTGTTGAGTATCGTGGTGCTAGAACGCAGGAAGAAAAGGGCCTGGAAATTGAGGTATGAAAATCTATTAACTATCTCGTGGCTTTCATTAGCTCAGATTCCTCAACATTGTTCAAAATTTCCAGGTAGTAATTGGTTGGATTTTCTGGCTTTACAGCATAGATTTTCTTGCATCTGTTGTAGGAAGAACAAAAGGTTATTGAGGCAAAAATCAGGATGCAATATGAGGAGTTAGAATTACAAAAATCAAAATCTCAGGCTCCAATTTCATCTGAGATGGAGCTTTTTGGTGGTAAGCTTGAAGAATAATCTCGAGTTCCAGTAGTAAATTATGTTTCTTAATTTACTTGAAGTTCATGCATTCATATTCTTAGATCTTTGTTTTAACCTCAGAACAAGTTGGAAATCTGGAGCAGCCTCCTGTAAGGGGTTCACTTGATCCACCAGATGAATCATTGACAGAGACTACAGAATCTATTCTATCTGCTTTAAGGTCCCACAACCAAGGGTAAGTGAAACTTGAAGAACCCAACTGGCATATGGTGATACTGAATAGTAGGTGAGGTAAAGGGTAGCCGGTTCCATTACCAAATGCCCTATTTCAATCTGTTAGGTTTTGGTGGGTCACTATTCCTAACAAGTTCCAGAGAAATCAGGTTGGAGCTAAATGGGATTTTACATCCATGACTTCACTTAAGATATGTAATTGTAATGATCAAAAGAATCTTCTCACTGTAGATGACTTCATAGGCATTCACAAGTTGGTGGCGTGACATGGTATTCTCAGATTTTAGTGTTCCTAAGAGACATTCATTGGGTGAATGGCTTATTATCATATGAGAACACTAATTTTCTCTCTTTCTTCCTTTCTTGATGAGGTACCTGTATATCACATGGCCTTGCCATATTCACACCCGGCTTTGTTAGTTCTTAAAATGATGGAAATGGCAGTATGCTGTGTCTGGTCTAAGATATGTTTGATCAATATCACATTGGATGGTCATCTAACTGATATCAAATGCTAAAGAAATTGCTAGAGATATCCAAGGCGATTGTTGATCCACTTCAAAATCATTAGTCTCTAATTTACTAACGGTGATGTGTGAACGTTCTTCTAAATAAACTAACTTTACTGGTAGATAGTTGGCTAAGGGTCCCAAATGACAGTATAGGGATATACTTTTGGATCTTTTGGCCATGAACGGCCTTGTGAAGGGTCAGAATCCAAGTGGATCCCAGTTTAGTATGACGTGTGGAAGATAGTGCTCAAGTGACAGGGATATCATCCTTGGAAAAGGAAAGGTGGTCTTACCAAGTTGGCACTTGTATCATTATGATGGTGATCTTGTTGAAGACGGCAGGCAAATGGATATCTTTAAGTGCAAATTTGAAGGTGGTGTATCTGCTTTTAGGTTTGTCTAAAGGTGGGGCTGCAGATGTTTGAACCATCTATGCAATAAATCAAGTTTATATGGTATGTTTTGGTACAGTGCTTTATTATGGTACTATTTCTTGCTGGAGCAGGGAAGTCAGTTCAGATGAAGAAGCAATGATGCTGATGGAAGCCATCTGGCTCTCTGTCCAGGTTTGCTCTCTTGTATTAGGTTCTCTTTTGTTTATTACACCAAAAAGTCGGACGTAGGTGATCCCATTATCTCATAGTTGACCTTCTATAAACTAGTCTTTATGCGTTTGGGGCAGGTGAATACCTTGATGGAGTCTACAGCAAGATCTGGTTTGTGCAGTAATATTGGATCAGGGGGATCTGTTCAGACACCAAATCAAGCAGTGCCAACTTTGACGCATGGGACTGACGGTTGGGTAGAAATTTCAGATACTGAGGAGCACACCAATGGCATTGCAACAGTAAATGTATCTAGAATACAATCTGGAGATGTTCCTGGCAGCGAACAAACCTTGCATGAAAATTCTGTGGAGGCGGCTTCAGAACTTGGAGATGATGAAGCTTCATCAAGAAGCAACTCCAATTCAAATGTGGTTGATAGTGCTGGTAGTAGACCTTCAGATAGTGAGCAATGTTCAAAAGCAGCAACTGTTTCTGATGGTTTTCTGACTGAAGTTCGGTCTATGATATCATGGAGTCTCCACTCGGAATCTGGCTCAGATACATCTTCAAGCTCGAGTTCTTTTGAAGAGGACCGTCATTGTGTGGTTCGCCATAAGCTTCAGTGTGATGACGTCTTTCCGCTTTGCAATAACCAACATAGCATAAAGGGGAATGCCATTGAAGATGGCAATGAAGCGAACCATCTGTCTTCGGCAAGTGACAGCGAAACCTCCTCTATTTTCGTAGAGACTGATCGGCATGTAGAATCCGATACAAAAGCTGTTAGAGACACTGGAGATACCGGTTCAGTTAGTTCTTGCAGCCTCCACTGTCTGCCCGCCTCTGAGATGATTCAAAAGAGTCAGCTTGTTTAGTGTACAATTTGTTTACAGATCAAAATGTTGCAGTCTGAATGTTTACAGTAAGTTGAATTTCTTTCTTTCGAACCCAGTTGCGATGTATCTGGCTCGAGAGGGTTTCCATCCAAAGATGGCCTGTGACTGGTTCTCGGCATCTGCCGAGTCCGTTAGACCAACAGTTCGGTTTTGTAGTTCACTTTCTTGGAAGAGATTTCAGATTCTGTCTGTTTGAGTTGCGCATCTCAATGGTCCTGTTGGTTTCAATGTAGGCTGTAATCTGCTGCTCTTTCATAAATGAAGATCATTTTCTTTTCTGTTGCTGCTGCTTATGGTGGTCTCGGTCAAGTCATGACATTGGGGAATATCCTTTAACACTTTTAGTACAAAGATAATTGGGAAGTCGGAATATAATTTGAATGGACCTTCGTTTTGTAAGAGTAGTAAAAATGCTAGACGTTATGCTGGTGTCATTTATGTTACAGTGAAAGATGATGCTGAGATACTTTTGAAAGACTAGAATCCCCACTGCATTTATTGATGTCTGTGTTATGGATGCTTGAATTTTCACTGAATTTTACGGCATCGATTTCCTAATCAGTTTTTGACACCCATCATATTAAAAAAACAAATAATGTAGTGCACTAGACTTGATACAACTTTTTGATCCCCTAAACAAATATGTCAGGTCCAAGCAAATATGAATATGTATTCGGAATGCTTTTGAAATTACAGATACGCACATCTCTCTCTGTCTTTTATATATATATATATATATATATATATATATATAGAGAGAGAGAGAGAGAGAGAGAGAGAGAGAGAGAGAGAGAGAGAGAGAGAGAGAGAGAGAGAGAGAGATCTTCGGCACGTAGCCGTATGATAGCTTTTGATAGGCGATTGAGTTTGTGCTAATAGGGCACCGTTTTGAGGAGCCCCTCACCATTGACAAGTATGTGATTTGTTCATCAAGAACGATCACAGTGGTCTGTATACTCTGGAAGGATTTTATCATTTTTATACATTGAAAATGATCGTCGGCCCGAGGCTTAATCATCCTGGGGGGCTTCGGTGGGGCAAGAGATATCCTGAGGGTACCTCTCTTCTCGTGTGACTGGGAATGCTCCGTGACAACCTCTCAGCCAATTGTACAACTCGGATGAGAATTCAGCACGTGACTGATTCTGGTTTCTCAGGAATTGTGATCAAACAAGTTTGGATTTGGTATTGATCTTAGTTTTAGAACCGCAATTTTGATTTAAATAAGAAATCGTTTGAAAGCAATAAAAATTATCAAAAAATATAAAATATAGATGTGAAAATTTTAAAAAAATATCAAAACCAACAGTTTGGAACTATTGCTTTCGGTTCCATAAAAACTGGAACCGGAGCCGAACCGAGTGGTCGCTGGTTTCGGATGCAGTATTAGGTCTGGTTTTGGTTCCAACCTATTCTTGACGAGCCAACCCGACTGTGGAAAGATCTGTCAATGTTAGGACGCAAGGGCAGGAACATCATTTATTTACCATTTTACCGCATCTCTACAAAGACAGGAACTCGAAACCTCCGCTATATTGAAGGGTATCTCCGGTATATCGTGTTCTCTTCCAGTATTCATGCTTTCGAGTACGGCTCATTTCCTTCCTGCTTTACCGACGCTTGCGACCATGGCGGGAGCGATCGAGGTACATATCTCTTGATTTCTTTTACCTACTGGTTTCGGAGTACTCTTACTTGAACTTTGGGGTTAGACGATGGATCTTCCGTCATTCTATTTCTGTTTGTGACTGATTGAAGTGATTCTAGGGTTATATTGGCCTCGGATTTTCTTGTGATTAGTTTTTTAATAGTATAAGTTTTGACGGTACTTTTTCTGTTCCTGTTTTCCGTTAATTTGAACAGCTTGATTTAATAGTTATATTTAATCGATTTCTTATGTTTGAAAGAACTGGATGATTTGGGATCGTTTTGATCCATCCAATATGCGAGTACACGATTCGATCTGATTGTTGTGGTTGTTCTTTCGAAGCTGCTGCGGGGGATAAAATTCTTAGCTTTAGGAATGCGAGAACCGTGGCATACTTGCATTTAGTTTTTATTCCCCCGTAGATGTTAATCTAGTGTATCTTACAGATCTTTTTATTATTTATCCATGGAGAAAATTTTCCTCCTAGAGTCCTCTTAAAAAGCTTAGTTTCGTTGAGGAGAAGTCAGGATTTGAAAATAATATGAACATGTGTCATCTATGGTTTATCACAGTGTTTGGATCTTTTGCAATGTCAATATGCAGTGGTAACATATGTTTGTACATGTTCGACAACATTCTTTTATGTTACACTGTCATTGGTAACATATGTTTGATATGCTGATTCTTTCACAGAAGTGGGTGTAGAGACGAGTTTTGAAGGGTTGTTGAACTTAAACAACTTCTTGAAATTACGCATTATGATGACTTGTTTTGATTTTGAGTATTGTCTCTTAGACATGCATCCATATGTGGACATTCTTTTGTTACATGAAAACTTTTCTAGGTGTTGTCTTGTCTCCAGTGAAAAGTCATTGAGGCTTTATATTTTCAAGAGTTTCCACAGTTCCTATGCAGAAAAAGCGCCTTCAGTTCAGAAATTCATCAATGACCCTTCAAGATCTACACGCTTCATCATTGACTATGTCGAACTTGGAAACCCTCTTTCAGTGTTAGAACCTTTTCTCCATTTACAACGGTACTGACTTAGGTATTTATCATGATTGGCTTTCTGAGAACCATAGGCATTGAAGTGTGGCCGCATTCAAGGTGTAAAATATTATTATTATAAGATGGACTTTCTTCTTGCAAAACCGTGGTGAGATCTTGTTTATCAAGGTGACCTGACAAACTGTAAATGAGGGTAAGGGAGGCTATTGCAATGTATAAGTGGGTTTTTTCTTCTTCTTTGGGATCAAAATTAGTGCATGTAAGGAAAAAAATTAAAAAATAACCTATGAAGATCAGGATCTCTCTCTGTCTCTAATATATGCTCATGCACGTGTGTATGCATGTTGTGTGTGTTTTGTGCAAAAGTTACTGTTCCTTAGAGTATATACATGTCCTATATTTTCCAAAATTAAATATTGTCATCATTGAGTGGCTTCCTATCCAAGTAAGAAAATAATGCTTTCAGAGTGTCTCCTTTCCCTTCGAGTTGATCGGAATTCAAAATTGAAGCCTGTGATTCTATTCCAATGACAGATCCATGGGTTGCTCAAAATACTCACTTTTACACTTTTTGGAGTTGGTATATGCTTCTGTATGTTACTTAGTAGATATTATATCTTGCTTTCAATATACAAATGTTAGCCGACCCCGTCTAGTATGGGAAAAGGCTTAGTTGTTTTCAATCTACAAATGTTTTGATTCTCAAGTTTCCCATGCACCATGTATTGAACCTTAGGTTGGAGATGTGAAGACTGCACCGGCTGATTTTCGCTTTCCAACTACAAACCAGACGCGGCACTGTTTCACACGCTATATTGAGTTTCACAAGTATGTCGAGTATAATACTGTTTCTTTCTTGGTGATAGTGGCAGACATCTTAGTCATATTGGTCAACTTTTTTTCTTTCCTGATGTAGCAACATATCATAGTCGTGTCATTCAAATTAAATGCAGATGTTTGGCTGCAAAAGGTGAAGATTCTGCTGAATGTGAAAAGTTTGCAAGATATTATCGTTCTCTCTGCCCAGGAGAATGGGTAAGTGCTTCTTTTTGAACTCCTTTATTTCAGTTTTTCCTGGTCGCTGTTATTGTACACATGTTAGGGTGGATGTCTCTCTTAAACATTCCTTTTGTAAAGGTCATTGATAATATATATTATATATGTCTATAATATAATATAACAAATATAGCTGAATTGTTTGTATGTCTTTTACGGTGAAAATTGCCACTATATAGTCCATTGTTCTTGTTGTTTGCTATCAGCACGTTAAACCTTTGCAGCTTTATTATTCATGTTGCACTCAATGTGTACATGTTATTTCAGATGCCATCTACTTACATCATGTTGCTTTCAGTTTCGTTTGTGTGTCTTATTAGTCCAACAACAGAAAAATGATGTTGTGGCGCTCAACTGTTCATATTGGTGGCAGTGGTAGCTTGATTCTTTTGATTTTAATTTAAAATTTTTCAATCTGTTTCCTTAAACTTGTCCATATCTTTCTTTTTGGGGTAACATTTTCATAGAATATGAGGCAATTTGAACATTCATCCTCGTTTTGGTCCCTTGTTCAAAGAATGCTTTAACGACTGTTTTATGGTTCTTCAAAATGAGGGCAGTTACTAATAGCTTGAATTGACATACAGTTTCTGGAACCTCTTCTGTTTCAAGATTGTAGTACTTGTTTCTTCTTTGTTCTGGTCATTGGAGTACGACATGCATCTTACAATGGACCTTTTTAAATAGATAGATCTTATTAGAGCGGTTCTTCCAGCATCCTTCAAAATAATGCAACATCCTAGATAAACGAAATGTGATGCAGTCAAAATGGTACTCTTCAAATTTTCTCTCTTCCCCGCCACCCACACACATACAGTGCACAATCATGTAATTGCCTTGAATAATATTTGCAAAAGCTGTTCTATGCAAGAAACAAACAATTCAAAAAGGTGAGGAAATAATGATGCTTCTTTCTCCAACTGTGCCATGCCCTGCTTTTCTTAACTATTCATAGGCATGCACTTCACTGTTAGATAGTGATGCTTAAGGGTTTGCCTTTGTGAAACATGTTGCCATGTTCATCTAGTGTTCGCTTACCTTCCTTTGTGATATGGGTATCCTGAACTTAGTGGATTTGCAGGTTGCTCACAAAGCTTTATGATGATACATTTATTTATTACAACGTATATGTTGTGGTTTGAGGCTGCACTAGTTCTTGGTTTAAACGTTGCATATGAAGCAAGCGTTCAATCAGCTACCGGCATCATAAATTTTGTTCTCATGAAATGCTGACGTTGCTTTTTTCCTGCATCAGATTGAGAGGTGGAATGAGCAGCGAGAAACTGGAACATTTCCAGGTCCTCTCTGAGCTTAACCAAACCATGCTCATTTCCTAAAACATTGGCTCTTTGTGCTGTATGGATGCTATTTGTTGACCAATGTTCCTTTCCTGTTCATTCACAACAACCTCTCTGAATATGTGGAGTTATGAACCGTTCTTGTGTGCTCGCTGGAACTTCAGCTTATCAATTGTTGGATCTTGATTCGTCTCCTGTGATTTCTAGTGTTTAGCAGGATGAATACTGCGTCTTCATGCAATAAGAATAAGGTTATGTGGGGAGTCCTTGACATCGTTTGTGTGACTTGTTAAAAAAGAAAGTTTGTTAGCTCTTTCAAATCAACTGATCTGGTTTCATCTATGTCAAATGAGCTTACACGCCTCTTGGTATTGAATATCTTTTTAACAATTTGTTGATGATGCCGTTTCACTGAAAAGTGTAATTTTATGTATCAAATGCAACTTTTGTCTCAAAACCAAGCCTTAGCCCGCACTAGATTCGATTTAGCTACATCAATTCCCGGACTGGTTGTGCTTTATCTTCTATTGAATCAGCATTTAGCTCCAAAAGCAATATCATGTTCTATCGTTTCCATCCAGATGTCTTATACTACCTCTGTCATGATATTCTTCTTTATGCTTTTTGGGGTCCAAACAACCTTAAGCGTGTTCCTCTCATCTCTATACCAACTTTTCTCTAATGTCTCATTATGGGTCGAGTCTTTCCTTGTGGGCCTTCAAATCCAGCTTTTTTTCTTAAGGCTGAACTAGCGATCAACGGTTAGATCCTCAATTAGAAAACGAATCTAAACCTGTGCTCAAGAGATAGCTGTCCAATGCAGTTTCTTTCACTCTTCATCCATGGTCTCCACTTTGACAGATTAAATATCATTATATGGGCTTATGGTTTGGTGTCTGGCACTCGACCAGGTCTGCTTTTGACTGTGTGGACCATCATCATGTCAAGCCCGACTACGTTTCAAGCTAATTGCAGATAACTATAGTACCACTCTTCAGTCACCCGCGATCTAAGAAATAGGGCGCAAGAGGTGTAATAGATATTTTTCGGTATTGCTGATAGAAGGAT
>JAYKKT010000033.1:2982500-3137500 GCA_036023115.1 Brasenia schreberi
TAAATTGGTATTTCTGTTTGCTTGCGTTCCTTTGAATCAGAGTATGCGTTCAAGGCCGTGAAGGCTTCTTCTGTAACTTCGATAGGCGTCAGAGGGAAGGATTCCGTCTGCGTTGTGACACAGAAGAAGGTCCCGGTGAGTGGTATTCAATGTGATTACTCTGTTTTGTATCGAATGTGAGTCTCTTCCGCATTCTTTTCCAAGTTTTTGACATGAATTTGTTTCTGTATGGCTTCGTGATGTGGATGCAGGACAAACTTTTGGATCAGACGAGCGTTTCTCATCTATTTCCGATCACCAAGTACCTTGGCTTGCTAGCTACCGGCATGACGGGTAATTAATTTGAGAGATTTCTTCTTTTTCATGTGAGTATTTTAGACTGATATTGTAGACACATCTTATTAGAACCAAAGGAGTGTTTGGATTTTGGAACTGTACTTATTATGTACACGATCGGGATCCACTTGTTGTTAGAAGTGTGTGCAAAGAATAGCACTACAATGTTGCCGATAATGTCGACGAAGACAAACACAAATGATCAAACAAGATCTTTTACAAGTCAAATCACCAAACACACAAGCACAATACCAAATAAGTCAAGTGAACGCAAAAAGCTCTAATTTTATTAAATGCACAACCTCCTCTATTTATAAAAGATTTATTAAAATAAGAGAAATGAGAGAGAGTGAGATCCCAAAGGCTAGTAGTGTAGTTGTTAGGGACTCAGTGACCCTTAGACCCAATCCCAATAGGTCATAGACCTGTTGGGCCCTAATGACCCTACTTTCCTATTACAAGTTAACAACCGTCCTTAAATTTGTAGTGTATATACCTAAAGTTTTACAAAGACTTTGTGAAGAAATATGTCAGTTGTAGCTCTTAAGAAACATAAAATAAAGTCAATATTTACTTCAAGCATTTCTCTCAAATATAGTGGCAGTCCATCTCAATGTGCTTGATTCGTTCATGGAATATATTGTTTGAAGCAATATTGTAACTAAGCAATTCTATAGAGTCCTCTCGGGCAACCTCCATGTTTGCTAGAAGTTTAGTGATCTAAGATATCTCAACTGTTTAGTAGTTGTGACTATATTTTGCCTCCACTCTTGTAATAGCTATGACTCTATATTTTGTCTCCACTCTTGTAGTAACTATGGCTCTATATTATGTCTTTCTAGATGATAGGGACACATTCTGCTGCTTTTTACCTCTTCAAAAGACTAGCGAGTCACCTAAAAACACACAAAATCTAGTGGTGAAATGTTTGTCATTGATATCCTCCTCACCCCAATCAACATCAATATATGCTCTTAATTTAAGAGAAGATGAAAAGCTTAAGATGATCCTCCTTTCAAGTATATCCTTTATGTATCTCACAATCCGCATAACCACACTCATGTGTATATTGGTGGGAACTTATTGAAATTTACTTACCACATGTACTTTATATGCTATATCTGGTCGAGTGATGGTAAGATATGTCAAAGATCCTATCATCTATCTATAAGGAGTGAGATTTTTTAGTTTTTCTCCATATGTAGTTCTCAGTTTGGTCTCGGAGTGAGATTTTCTAGCTTTTCTCCATATGAAATTCTCGGTTTGGAGACTCTCCATCACCTTCGATATGCTCACCTTCTTGTTATCTGTCAATCATGACCTATTAACATCACTAGCAAATTTTGTTTGTGACATAAAATAACCTCTGTTATTACGAGTTACTTCTATTCTCAAGAAGTAACTAAGTACACTAAGATCTTTCATTTCAATTTCTTCGTAAAGATCTCTTTTGATTTGCAATATCTCATTCTCATAACTTTCAGTAATGATCATATCATCTACATACAAAAATAGAATCATGATACATGCATCAGTTATCCTTAAAAACAATGCAGTGGCAATATAACAAGAGAGAAAATTTCGTGCATAGATAAAGTTTTCAAATCTATCAAACCATGCCTTAGGTGCTTTTTTAAGTCCATATAATACCTTTTTTAGTTTAAGAACATAATCACTTGTGCATTGTGATCTAAAGGAGGAGTCATGTATATTTCTTCACTAAGATTACCATTAAAAAAATATTTTTAATATCCAATTGATATATTCCCAATTTCTAATAGCACAAAAAGAAATCAATATACGAGCAACGGGAGATAGAAATCAATATGCGAACAATAGTCATACGAGCAAAAGTTTTTTCATAATCAATCTCATATTCTTGTAAATACCCCTTAACTACAAGCTTTATATCTTTAAATAGATTAATCATTATGTGTTTTGACCTTATAGACTCATACAACCAATAATTTTTCTTTTGGGGTTTAGGCAAAATGTCCCATGTCTATTCTTTTCTAGAGCTTCTAGTTCATCATTCTTAGCTTTTCTCCATTCTAAGTTATTTTTTGTTTGGTCATATTGTTTTGGTTCATTGATACTTAATATGATGGCTATATGGTTTTTATGTTGAGGTTGAAATGTTTCATAATATACAAATCTTTGAGGAGGTTTTATGACTCTTTTGCTCGGGATATTATCATCTTCTCTATTTCTCCTTATATAATAATGTTCAAAAGGTCTTATGATTTCTTCTCTACAAACCAATAATTCACAAGATGATTTAGAAAACAAAATCGTCTTGTGAATTAATTTTTTTAAGGTATTCCCAAGTCAATATGTTAATTCTACTACAAAGTTTTTCATTCACATTTTGGCCAATAATCATGTGATTTTGACATTGTACTTCTCCTATTTTTTAATGTTTGTTTGTATTTCTCTTGTGTCTTGAAATACTCATCTTGATCAAGCTCTTCTTCTATCCATTTGGGAATCTCATAGTTTTCACTAATAAATTTTTTTATGGTATGTGCCCAACTTGGATAAAAGTTGAGAACCAACAAACAATGAAATGTCTTACTTTTTTCTTCTATTTTCTCAACAATAATAAGAAATACTATGAATATCATGATTTGTTAAAGATGACCAAATAATGCCCAAATTTGAGATTCTTCTCACAATTAGCATGAATCCCAATGCAGCTCTAAATGGAACGTTTTGGCTCTAATACCATATAAAGATAGCATTACAATGTCGCCAATAATGTTCACAAAAACAAACACAAATAATCACATGATCTTTTACCAATCAAATCGCCAAACACTTGGTGCACAAGACTAACCGAATAGACACAATGCCAAACAAGTCAAGTAAGCACAAAAAACTCTAATTTTATTAAATGCACAATCTCCTCTATTTATAAAGGATTTATTATAAGTAAGAGAAATGAGAGAGAGTGGGAGCAGTAGCTCCCAACGGCTAGTAGTGTAGCCATTGGAGACTGAGTGGCACTTGATGCCCAGTCCCAATAGGTCCATGTTGATGGAGTTGCTGGGCCCTAATGGCTCAGATTTCCTATTTCAGGAAATCATTTCTTGATCAATGGAACATTTTCACTTTGAGGCGTTCATTTTGCTTGCGGGTGTATGGTCAATTTGAATATTCACATGGGCATTGATGAGTAATTGATGAATTTATGCTTATGTGTACGGTTATGGTTGAAAAGGCAAGCATGAATCTGGGATGCTGCTTGAGTTAAGTTGTCCACGATATGATGGTGCTATATCTCTACTCTAAATGAATGCATGTCTCTAAATTCCCTCCTTGATCTTGATTCTGTGTTGAATCTATAGACCAGCAGAATTAAGAGCTAAATAACAAGGGTGATATTAAGATTACTGGCAGTTAATTTTGGCCTTCAGTTTGGCTGTTAGTCTTTTATAATGCTGAAAACAGAAATCTAACTTTACTGACGGGTTGTAAACCATTTTGTATTGGCTCCTTGATAGTTCATCTATTTTTTGCCTTTTGTTTTGTACTAATAGTCACTGAATGAGCAATGGTCATCAATATGATCTTTTCTTATATGTTTAGCCTTTTTTTTGCCATGGTTGTCTCTTAATGCTGGTTGCTAAGCTTGCTGCCAACCAAATTCGCAGCTGATGCCAGGTCATTGGTGCAACAAGCCAGGAATGAAGCAGCTGAGTTTCGTTTTAAGTGGGGTTATGAAATGCCGGTAGACGTGTTGGCAAAATGGTATGATGCTTTCACTTTGTTATTTGAGCTGTTGGTTCTATATCCATATAATTGATAGTTTTAGTTTGTTATTTGAGCTGTTGGATTTCTACGCATATAACTGGTTATGTAATTAATACCTGATAGTAAGTAAGTACCCCTTGCTAACTACATTACCTTTTGGCTTGTATCTAGAACAGTGTTGCGAGTAGGGTACCGTAACATGTATCATTGTCAGCCATGCTATGATAAGGCTGTATCTCATCGTAATATATCTTAAATTTGTTCAAAAAGAATTTTATAAAATCTGGGAAAAAACAGAAAAATCAAGAAAAATACTAAATAACTGTCAAGAAGTAAAACAAGTGGAACAAACATTGGTATTGTATTTGAACAATAGCATATCACGAATTTAGTAAATCAACAATGTAAGAAGCTATATTAACTAATAATAACCATAATAAACAATCAAATAAACATTAATTAACTGACCGTTAAGGATAATCTAACCATTAGTCATTACCAAATCAAAGCAAACAAGTTCTTAAACATCCAAAATTACGTGGTAAAGGTCAAGTAACTTCAACAATGTTTAAAAGTTGTTACATGCTTTAGTTGGGATACTCTACCACTATGGGTTTGTCACAAAAGTTACATTTTACTCTCAGACTATTATTGCTCGCAGAAGTACACCACTGCCATACCTCGTCATGAAAATGCCCCCAGATTGAGAAGGTCTCGATATCTATCCTCAATAGTATACTCAAATGCTTAATATAACAAAAAACAATGATCTGGGACTATATAGGCCATGTACCATTTTGAAATTCCTGAGGAAACTGTATGTATCAATCTGTATTGTACGATACTAACTGATAAGAATAACATTGATCTAGAATGAGTGATGCATGATGTACTAAGGGGATGTAGCTTCCTTTATTCTTTTTTGTAGACCTTCTGCTGCTAACAAACTGCCTAGAGAAGGACATGCCAAGACACTGAAAAGCAAAAATGCTACCGCATGACCATGCAGGCGATCATCCTGCATACCAAACCAGAAGAGCTACAATTTCACTGAGTGCATGTACAACATCATAATTTCACACTGGATACTGGCATGAAATCTTGAATTTTTTTGCAATCAACCAGTTAACAGAATTAAAACCTGACACTTAATTCATTACACAACCACCCCATCAGGGGAACATAATTGAATCCTATCTAAATTCAGCATGCCTTAACAGGAAAGATGCAGTGACGAACCCATGTATATACTAGATAACCCAAGTACATAAGTGTGTATGTTCTATTATTTATAGCTGTTACTAACTTACTATGTAAAAATGGTTACTCTACCTCAGGAGGCAAGCATGCAATGGATTGTCATGCATAGACTCTGTTGACCATTTTGTCATATCGGTGGGGAGAAAATATGACGAATCTTTCAGAACTTCCAACACATGTATTCATTGGAGAAGTTATGAACTCAGTTTAAGCATTCAACTAGAACAAGATTGGACTAACCATTATAGTATGTGATAATGCATAATTATGTGATAAAGCGAGTCATATGGACAATGCTTTTTATTTTCTAGATTATTCTCTAAAAATATTCTTTAGCATATCTTTGATTGCAATGTTGTTTTTCCACACCATAAATTAAGTGTTTGTTTCTTTGTTACTATGTCTTGAATGGTATGGACTGTAGAGATTGAACTATTTGTGCAGGATTGCAGACAAAGCCCAAATCTACACACAACATGCCTACATGAGGCCTCTTGGTGTAGGTGAGCCTTTGATTTGCATTTGTAATTTTATGTGTCAGGTTGATGTATACATAACTGTGAGCTTCTAGACATGTCAATTGTCATAACAATTTTGTTAATTTCATGAATATTTTTACTTGTTGGCCAATCCATTTATTGTTTGTTTATTTCTTTCTTGTTCAATCTTAAAGTGGCTATGGTCTTGGGCATTGACGAAGAACTAGGACCTCAACTCTTCAAGTGTGATCCTGCTGGACACTATTTTGGCCATAAGGTATGTAAATTTAATTCCTTATCTGTTGTAATCTTTCTATAGACACTGACAAACATTTTGTCCTGGCAAACATGTGTTATGGTTAAAACATTTAAGCTATCCTGTTTCAATTGGTTGGCACGTGGCCATGGAAATGAGCTTTACTTTAAAGACGTTCAATTGTCAAAACTATATATGTGCATGTTTTGGAATGGAACTTTCCCTTGTCTTTGCCGTTTTGATTTTATTAAATTTAACGCAAAAACCTCATCTCAACTTTAGGAACACTCAACTAGCCAAGCACATACCACGCTATCATTGAACTGCTGGTACTGGTACCACTTGAAATAAAATGATTACATGATCCTTTGCTACTTCATTTTCTTCTCTGTCATCCTTCGGAAAAGGACATTTTATCAGCAACTCAACTCACAATTGGAACTTCATCTACTTGCGTTCCTTTTAGTTCTTTTATCCTAGTTTAGACACTTGATAAGTTGTTCCATGGCAATTTATGCATAGTTATGATTAGGGTGCCTGCTCTGTAACTGAAATTATCAGTTTCTCTTAACCAATAGATATGCTAATCAAGAATAAGACATCCATTTCAAGTACTAGGATTTCTATGTTTTCCTCTTTTAGCATTAACACATGCATTGAATGGAATAAAACCCAGCAGTCTATAGTAGGATGTGGGTGCACCATGTCAATGTTGGAAGTTGTTCATTGTGTGGATTTTCTTCCAGGCAACGAGTGCTGGGCTGAAAGAGCAAGAATCAATCAACTTTCTGGAAAAGAAAATGAAGAACGAGCCCACATTTACCTATGAGGAGACAGTACAGGTCTACTTTTACGTACAACTTACTTTGTATGTTTGTACATCTATTATTTTATTAGCTGCACCTATCAAGATGCATGGTTTATGAATCAACAAAAGGAAAAGGAGACAGATTGGGCATCTTAATTGCCAACCATTCTCATGAATCGCCTTCATATGAACGGAAGCAAAAGCCATAAATGTCCTTGGGTTGTGTGTACATGTGCATGTGCATGAGAGAGAGGGGATTTCGGAACACCTTTTGTTCTTAGGTTATAAATGGCAAACATTGCATAGGTAACATTCTGTTAACCCGTGCATAAGGACCAAGAATTACAACCGCAGTGTCTGTCATGGATCAGCATTTTTTTTTATCATGGGTAGCCATTCTGACTCCTGAAAGTGTCAATTTTATTACTAATTGATCCGTTGTAATTGTCATCAACTGCTATCTTGATTCCTTAGATTTTTGGTATTTCTACCAAGGGCGTAACTATCATGTATTTTACGCAGACTGCCATATCTGCACTGCAATCGGTTCTTCAAGAAGACTTTAAGGCTAATGAAATTGAGGTCTCTCTCTCTCTCTCTCTCATGTGCTTGCTTGCACGTGCATATGAACACACACACATATAGCAAATGAGTACACTATCTTGCCGTCGATTTGTCAAAACCTTCTTGCATTCACTTGTTTAATAAATTACCTGATCTTGAATTCGTGATTAAGCTCCAAAAATCTCCACGAACTTATTATATATATATTGAACATACACAGAGACTGCTTTTCTTTAATTGTTAAAATAAATTATTTCTGCAGTTTTTCTTTAGACGTGGGAGTTAACTGGTAAGTTCTCTTCCTGGGTAAGAGTTGGAAGAGAAAATGACAGTTGCTTGTACTTTGGGGAGGGGAAAAAAATTGAGAGATGTGAACCGTGCATGTTTGAGCTTACCAGGCAGGGGGCGGGACAGCTTATGCTTATTATTAAGTTTGGGTGGGTTACCAAAACTGAATCTGGTGGCATTTCAATGAGGTACTGGATACTTCACAAAGAGCTTAGGTTATATAAGCTTGCCAGATACAAGAAATACATGCGCCTTTCTTTGTCTCTATTAGGTTAAACATTACATGGCCATAGTGTTTCATGGAAGATACACCTGACAACTAGAATTCCATGTTTCCTGTTCGTCTACTCGGTTATGTTCCAGTAACTGACGTTTTTGTTCAGGTTGGAGTTGTGCGAAGGGATAATCCTATATTCAGAGTGCTGACAACTGAGGAGATTGATGAACACCTGACAGCCATTAGCGAACGTGATTGATCATTCCAGCTCCTTCCATGCTGCTCTTCTGCGAATTGTGCTGATTTAGATTCTTGGACTATATGGTTCATGTATTAACCGGCGTTGCTTTTGAGAAACATGGGGAACTGGTTGCTAGTTGTACACTTTACATGAATTGGAGCACCTTTGATTCCTTTTCTGGATGATATTTAATGCTCGTTTTGATGATTAAATCACGTTGGCATGATCTTTTCTGCTCAATTGATTTGGATTGTCGTTTTACAAACTTGTTCGTGTCACAATCTTTTAAAGGGGTTTCAAGATCGATACACTACTTGATCCTGTCTCGGAGCCATGACTGATGGAGGTTTCCTGCTTACAAACACGTCCACAAAAGTAACATGTACAGAATCGGTTTGTGTTTGAGGAACGTGTCCCTGATACAAACACGAAATGACATTCTCGAAAGACACCCTCAAAACACATAATCATCCGCTTCTGGTGCAGTCAAACTACACCGACTTGGATTGTTGAAACTCCTGCTCCCCAAATCTCTGCTCTCTAAACCGATCAAACCCATCTCTAAACTGAGTGAACCCGCTTGTAGCACTGGCAACACAAAACACGACAAAAGTTCAGCACAGACACAACCCGAAACGTACGGTCTATCTTGGGATCAGATTTGCTACGACCATGGCCAAAACCACAAAATTACTTGCTGACGATATAGGAAAGTTTCACTGTTGGAATTAGAGGGAAACCGCAGACCAAACCAAACTGTTAGAACCGAACCAAACCAGCAGTTTGGTTTAGTTCTAAATGTCGAACGGTCCTCCGATTTTGTTCGGATTTATTAGGAATTGGAATTGGCGGTTTATGATAAATTGAATCGTGAAAACTGAACCAAACTAAGCGTACGATAGATGACTTTACTTTCGCATTAAGTAAAAAACATGACGAAGGATGCATTGAGTACTATAAAAGTCATTAAAGGGACACCGACCAAGGCACTCTTTCTCGACCTTTTGAAGATCTAGTATCTTTATGTAGTGATAGATCATATGATATTAAAGTAACTTTTTTATGAAAATGTTATCCTCGATAACTTAGGACTTGACACCTCAATCGTCGTCTCTACATTGTATTACAGTGAGAATAATGGTTTAGAACTGAATAAACGGAAACCATCAGTTCGGTTCAATTCAGTCTGGATCAAATTTGGTTCAGTTCTCAAAATACCAAGAGTTCTTAAAATAGTAAGAATTACGAGTAGCGGTTTTGTTCGAGGTTGAAACTAGAACCGAACCAAACGAAACTGTGAACACTCATTAGTTGGAACTATGATTCCCTGACGGCCTTTTTTACAACGTCAATAGTGGCAACACGGAGCGAACCGTAAAAGTCAGTGCTTGTGTCGACCCCATGCATACACACACAAAAAAAAGAGTTGTACTAGCGCCAATTTGAGACGACACTACACGAACACGAAATTGCCATCTCTGTGCCACTAGTGTAGAGAAATGAGGCGTGTGTGTGCGTGTTTTTCTCCACGGTCACGCTCACGCTCACTCACGATTCCCTCCCTCTTTCCTCATCCATGGAAGCTTTCCTACAACACCCATCCAAACGTCCCTTCACCTCTCTTCTGCCTGCCCACGACGCCGACCAATCCTTCCTTCTTCAATTCAACGGCGACGACTTCGCCGCCCCCTCCAGCAAGCGCCACCGTGTCCCGCCACCACCCGTCGTCATGCTCCCCGGCCAGACGGCCTTCCGCCTCCTCTGCCCCTCCACACTTGTCGGAGGAGTCATCGGCAAGTTCGGCTCCGTCATCCAGCTCCTCCGCCAAGAGACCGGCGCCCTCTTCCGCGTCGAGGACGCCGTCTCCAGCTGCGACGAGCGCGTTATCCTCGTAGTTGCCGCCGCGAAGAACAAGGACGCAGATTCGGACGTCTCCGTCGCGCAGGACGCGCTTCTTCGGCTCTTCGATAGGGTTCTGGAGGTAGACAAGAAGAAGCCGGCCGGATCGCGGGTGACTTGCCGGATTCTGGCGTCGTCGGGCCAGGCCGGCGCCGTTATGGGGAAGGAAGGCAAGGTCATTGCGCGGGTCAGGAAGGAGAGCGGTTCGAAGATTAGGGTTCTTCCGCACGAGCAGCTCCCGCCTTGCGCCTCCGCTACTGATGAGTTGATCCAGGTTAGAATTAGAAATCCCTCTCTCTCACACACGCGCGCGCGCATGTACACACACACGGAGGTCCCTACATACTCACACGGGAGATACCGAATTTATAGCAAATTAAACACATCTTGTCTTGAGCAATAACTTGATAATGTGCGTTTTTTTAGTGGGAACGACGACTGGATTTGCGTAGGTATGTTGTCTTTTTTTTAATTGGAAATGTTTTTCTGCGGAATGCGGGGTCTTTGAATTGCTTAAACGAACGTTTCTCGTGAAATTTTAGTGATTGAATAGTGTTCAATTTAGTTTGTGTTTCCGATAATTGCAATCTTTTGTTTGAGAAGTGCAATTGATGGTAACTGAGGGCGTTGGTACCTGGACTTTGGTTTGAAAAGTTTTAGGAATTGACAGAGATGGAAGAACTAAGCACATTGTAGAATGAGTATATGCTTAAACCGAAGCAATTTAAACTAGGTGTATTAGGAGTGAAATTGTGAAAATCTAGATTGTAAACAAGGAAGATGAAAATGTTAAAAGGGGAAGAGGACGACCACAAAAGTGTTGGAAAGAAACCATAAAGAATGATCTTATGATCTTATATTGAGTTAACTGCTAGGATGACACATGATAGGGCTCCGTGGAAACAAAGAATCCATATAGCCGATCCCAAAAGGCTTAGTTGTTGTTGTTGTTGTTGTTTGGGAATGAAGAGCGACGCTCATGAAGGATCGAGATAAGCGCTAAGATTGGCCTACAGAGGTAGTTTGGGGTCTATCATGGGTTTTATGGAGTTTGGAGTTCTGCATTACTCCATCTTGATGCTTTTAAACGAAACCTATTTATCCAAAAAAGATTGGCTTATTTTTGAATTTCTGAGAGTGTCCTCAGTTAAATGCACTTGTTGGTTAACATGCTAACAAACCGTAGAAGATTTATTATTCTCAGTTCGTGGATCTCATTTTGGCAGATTGTAGGAGATGTTTTAGCGGTAAAGAAGGCTCTTGTGTCCGTTTCACGTTGCCTCCAAGACAATCCACCATCGGATAAGCTTCAACTGATCGGAAGTAAACCCCTGGGATCACACCCTCGGGGAAGCTTTTCAGAAATGCAAGAGCCATTGACCAAAAGAAGTTCTTTGTCTATGGCTGCTTTGCCTGCCTCCGGTCCTTTAGGCAGTACTATTGATTTTTCAAGAGGTCTTTCATCTAGATTAGAAGGAATAGATGGTGTTTCATCCCTTGGTCAAAGGAGCCAACAAGAGGTTGCTTTTAGATTGGTGTGCTCGGATGCTATGGTTGGTGGTGTAATCGGCAAAGGGGGATCCATTGTCAAAGCATTGGAGAATGAGACTGGAGCGTCTATAAGTGTTGCCGCACGTCTTCCAGATTGTGAGGACCGTTTAATCACCGTCTCTGCCATGGAGGTCTGTGATGCAGTTCACAAACTAGAATCTTCCCTTTTTATTATTCATTTGTCCTGCAGCTATTCACAGTTTCTCTTTGCTTATTACACAGTATCCAGAGTCACAATTCTCTCATGCCCAAAATGCTGCAGTTCGTATCTATGCTAGGTCTGTGGAAGTAGGTTTAAAAAAGGGATTAGGTCAAGGCCAAGAAAAAGGCGAATCTGTTTCTGCTCGGGTTCTTGTGCCAGCAGACCAAATTGGTTGTTTACTTGGTAAAGGAGGCACAATCATTGGAGATATGAGAAAAAAAACTGGGGCAAGTATCTGGATTTTCAGACAGGACGAGGTCCCAAAATGTGCTTCAGAGAATGAGGAATTAGTACAGGTTTGTACATTTTCTGTTCTGCATGTATTTATTGATTGAGAGATGCTACATGGTTCTGTTTTTTCATTAGCATCCACAAAACTATACGACGAATTCCTCAAAATGCTGATGATGTCCTTTTCGTCCAGCATGAATTCACACACATTTTTTCTTTTTGTTTCTATTGTGTTGCATAAGATAACACTTTTTTCTATGTGACATATGTGAAGGTCAAGCATTACCATTATACAAATGTAAAGCCTTTTGGCCCACCCTCTCTGATTGATTAGGTGTTTTGTATCTATCATTCTTTACTGTATGATATAGATATATAGCATACTGGGGACAATATGTGATATGATTCAACACTATATTGCAAATCACAATAGTATTGTAACGTACCTATCACAAGATATGGGGTTTATCATTTCGTATTATACCTACATAGTTCTTGGGCAACTTTTATTTTCAATAGAAATTTTGGATATGCTATGATATGTATCTTATGTTTATGCCTTTGCAACACAGGTTGTGCATCAATACTTACAACAAAGATTAGGTCTATAGGCTGGTTTTCTTTTTTTCTTTCACAATAGTTTGGGAAACACCATGGTCCTAGCTCAGTGCTGCTTTACTCTTTTCCTAATGGTTTTTATCTGTCACTATATCACATATGACAAGGGTTCTTATTCTGCACCTTTTAGCAGTAACCTTCATGTGAAAATCATAATGTTTTGTAATTTTGCAGATAACAGGAAGCTATCAGAGTGTTAGGGAGGCTTTACTTCTTGCGACCACTAGGCTTAGAGACCACATGTTTCCGGCCAGACTTCACGGTTCAGGATTTGGACTCTTATCTTCAGCAGTATCGGATACTCATAGTCGTACATATGGCGCAGTCCATGAAGCACTTGCCCCTGGACCATATGCATCTCACAACCGTGAAGCACTTACCCCTGTACCATATGGGTCACGAAACATAGAGAACAATTCTTCTTTACCTCTTGGTATTGACAGATTGTCCTTGCCTGACAGTGATAAGGGCGGACTTTCTCATGCCTTTATCCGTTCATCCTCCCCAACACCATGGGAATCACAGGTAATGCAACAATGGCTTTTTGTTTTCTGATAAATAATATTCCCTTTTGTAGACACATCCAAGAGCATTTTTTTTGTCATAGATATGCATGTTCTTATGTTTAGCGTCATGTAGCATAACAATGATTAGCTGATACTAGATAATCAAATGCAAAGGTAATAAAATGTGGGGTCCAATTGTCCAATGCTTGGATATAATGCTTTTTCGATCCTCTGAAATAATTTTAAAATGAATATAGCTGCCTGGTTTCCTACGAATGTTTGATCAAGAATGTTCCTACTGATGACATCCCTATTATCAGCCATGGGTTGTCGAATTTTCCTATCCTTATCAAAATTTATTTCCATGTTTTCTTAGCAAGTCATTTGTATTAACATGGAAACTTTGGTGGTTGGGACCCACTAGGTTAATTTATTCCTTTGGAGAGAAGGAAACTAATCCTGTTACTGTTTGATTGACTTAGCCTATATAAATACCGAAATATCATTGCTTTAATCGTTGTCTAGTGTTTTGTAACACCAACCGACCTACCACATATTTGAACGCTATGAACCTACAGATCATGTTAATGGAGATCGCGACCTGATACCATCAATGACCTTCTTTTGTTGTATGAGGCGAGTAAAATCTTGGAGATGGGGGAGGAGGAGAAGGAGGACCTTACCAAAGATGGCAAACTGACTTCTTGGCTAAGGAATGGCTCCCTTTTCTAGCCAAGGCATTAGAAACTATGTCAAACTTCATTAATAGTTATCGAAAAGGAAAGCACAACAAATAATTCCCCGACCTTTGTCATGTTAACGTCTTGAGAAGGATAAGGTGAAAAAAGCAAAAGAATGAGAATGAGGAGACGAGCCGTGGATAAATGACGCCCTGTCCTCCATGAGCACGATATGTGCATTTCATCGTTTAAACAGATGGTGTGTCACTTCGTGCATGAAAAACAAGCAGTAGACAACAATCATAGCAGTGTGACATCACTATTTATATGTAATGTCAGGATTAATTTCTCTCCGTTCCAATTAAGGTAGAAATTATTAAACTGGTAGGCTCCGGCAACCAATATTTCCTTTACTTTCTGAGAAAAACATGGAAGTTAAATTTTCATAAAAATTGGAGCATTCGGCACCCCATGGTCGTAATAGGGATGTCAACAATGGCCCTACCTGTCGTGACCCACTTCTCCCTCGATCTTGATTCTTAGCTGCTGTTTGTTATGGTTATCTTTTTGTTTGTTGCTACGTTTGTGCAAGGTGGTTGATTAATTTCTAAATTCGGACTTTTGAATATTAAATTTGCCTTAGCTGTTATACTATCCTCTAGGGGCACACCTTATCAACAAGAACAACTAAGCCTTTTCCCATTTTTCTATACTAGATGGGGTCGGCTGCATAGATTCTTTGTTTTCACATAGAATCCATGGTAAATAAGTCCGACAAAATTTTACGCTAGCTGTTGGAAGCCTAACGCAACCCTCATACTTTATCAGGGCTTGGGACCGGCCATGCAAGGGTGATCCCTTACATGGGGAGAGTAGGGGCACAACTTATCTTTATTTTAATTTCTCTATAGGTTATACACCTAACTTGTAGTTAAGAACAGGCGTTTATCAATGTAACACTATGAAATTCTTATATAGCAGGGTTTAGCGAGTGGGAGCCATAGGAATATTGCAGATGTTGGAAGAGGTTTACCTACAGGGAGAATAGAGATTGGCAGGTTTGAGTTTCTCGGTTTGCTTGTTTGTTTGTTCCCCTACTAGATTACTATATGCGTGGGTTATCAAACTCCAGCCATGACGGCAACTAGTCAAATTTTGATCTTTTGATTAGTGGACAGTGTGAACCACAATTTCTTTCGTAGTTCTAGATAACCTTGACTTGGTATCCTATGTGCATAACGTTGCTGTCATGAACAAAAGGTCTGGATTAAGATGAACACATCATTATCGAGCTGGATGGTTGTCAACAATGACAATGAACTTGAACACAGTTCTCATGTTTGTCCGTGAATGTCAACCTTTGATGTTACCGACAACAAATTTATCCTTAACGTTAAAGTCTACGCCGTTTCTGCCCAGTGACTTTCCAAGATACCTTGAATGTAAATCATGCAGTTCCTGACAATCTGCAGACCTCATCAACTTGTATGAACCAGCGGTCTTTCTTGATTTTTAACAGGAGTACGTGTAAAATGGTGCACTTTAATTCACAAAATGTGCTGGAGTCAACTGCTTGTTTTTTGCTTTATATGAAATGCTTCTTCCAGAAAGGATAGTGCTTAAATAATTCAGGAAAATCAATTTGTTGAAGATCATGCCTTAAAATTTCCATTGTATTCCAGTAAGACCTTCAAAATGTAGTCTCCTGGTGCTTTTTCAATTTTTCCTGATAGACAAGCTGGGGTTCGGCAGACCCACACCGAGAACTCATGACCTTCAACTGGAAGGTCTTTCAAACCAACTCCCAAGCCAGGATAGCCGTGGTCCTTTGTGCTTGGTCTGCTGGTGTTGATGGCTGGAATCTAATCAATACTGTTAAAGAACTTGAGAGTAGATTCACTGAACTGAAACATTGCAGGCCTGACTATTATGTACTTTAAACATTATTGCACCATTTTACACAGTTTTTTCTGACATCTTTTGTTGTGCAGCGATAGCAAATCTGCAATTGTAACTAACACCAGAGTAGAGATCTCTGTTCCAGATTGTGTTTTTGGATCTGTTCATGGAGAAAATGGAAGTAACCTTAGTATTATCCGGCAGGTGAGCCTTTTTCAGTGCATAAATTTACCAAGAGACATGTGTCCTGAAAATGCGTTATTGGGATTTCTTTGCATTTATGCTTGATGCTCAATTTTTCTGCTGGGATCAGATTTCCGGTGCAAAAGTCATAGCACATGACCCACTTCCCGGGGTTGCATCCGGTACTGTGATCATATCTGGAACCCCAGAACAGACACAAGTAGCACAGAACCTTCTTCAAGCCTTCATTCTTAGTGGACCGGCGAAGGCAGACCTTCGACAATTATGATGCTTGGAGTTGGGGAGCTTTGATTGATGTCGTGTTGATGATCACAAATCCAATACGCTTGTCTGCCAAAAACGAATTTTTCCTTTACGTACATGGCTGTATACTATGTGAATTACACGAATTCATACTTAAGAATTTAAATTATTCCAATGATGCTGTTCATTTTAATACACTATGAATTCTCCACGGTGATATTTTAACACATCTACTTTCAGCAGTGAAGTTTTAAGAGCACAGACTTATTGTGTCCTTCAAAAGCAATCAAGATGTTGGATATAAGCATATATTAGGCTCGTCTGTCGACCCTATTTAAGCTTTAAAGATTTTTGGCAAGCTCCATATTTTGCTTTTAACAAACACTAATCCTGTTGAGTTAACTTTTCAATTCAGGATCATTGTTGGTAAAAGTTAGTCCTAATGCCATCTTGCGCAACTAAAACTCTTGTTCCTCTAAGGTTTCAACCACCTCACATGATTTTTTTCACGAGACTTTGTATTTTTCATGCAAGAAGCGAACTGGGGAAACTCACTTCTAGTAAAACTGGTCTTAACTAAACCTCACCAAACATCGAACACTGACCACCTAACTGCTACCCAACATCAGCTTCACTTATCGCATCCAAAATTACACCCTAACAGCAACTAGTTTCTCGCATAAACTAGAACTCCCGACCTTATATTAGAAACCATACGCTGAACCTACAATAAATGGTCTCAACCACCTCACATGCAAGCATGCAACAAACGCTTTCTCAAATTCGATGAATTGAACAAAAGAGAAAAAGGTGCACAACCACAACAGGGACTCATCGCCAACTCCATCCTCTTGCGACATAAATACAACCATGCCAAATAAGAACCGAGCTTGAGCTGGGCTCGGGCCAGCTACGAACCCATCCAGAGACGGACGCACTGAACCTTCTCTTTTGAGAATGACGGTGGGCCCGCGGTGCTCGACAAGGGATTTAGGCGACCACCGCCCACCAGCAAAAGAAAAGGTGGGGACGCACCGCACCGCACTGCACGCGCACCATCCCCACCGCCGGGACCCCTACCCACCCGCCCACGTGCCGCGTTATGATTTCCGACTCCCCGTCCACTTGGCATGAGCTCACTATGCCGCCGGCAGTCTTGCCTTTCTGTAAATTACAGAGGTACCTCGATACCGGCGTAGATGATAAGGACGTTTGTTATTTGAAGTTGAAGGAAGCATGGAAACGGTAAAAGACTTAAAATGGAGGTCCTTGCATGTAATTCACTGGAAAGAAAGCTGTTGTAGAAATAATTTTCTCAATGAAGAAGAGAGAAGCAACAGGCAAAACACAGAGTTTTTGATTTTATATCTACATCCCTCGTGATTGAAGGAAATGACAAATACATACTCCAGATCATCCCGAATTCCCAGAACATCCCGAACGAAGAATACGGGGGGGGGGGGGGGGGGGAAGGAGATGTTAACAGCAATTTCTCGGAGGTTCCTCTTTCAGAGTTCCGAAAGCTACCAAGAGACGGTAGAGAAGTTATCGTGGATTCTCTTGAGAGAGAAGGAAGGAGAGCAATTCGCGAAGCTCACTTCCATCAGCCGGAGAAATCCGGCTCGGAATCCTCCGCGTCGGGATCCGTCGGTTCCTCGTTCAAGTTCGGCTTCTTGGACGATGATGAAGACAACGACAACGGGCGCACCGGTAGTGCGGCGGCGGAGGAAGAGGACGAAAGCTGGGCGAGGGCATCAACACGGGCGCCTATCTCGGTGGCCTTCTTGCGGATAGACGCCGCGGACATGTCAGGGAGTTCGTCGGCGACGAATCCGGGGAAGTTCAGGCGCGCAGAGGGACCTCGGAGGTAGAAGACGGCGGCGTCGTAGGCGCGAGCGGCGGCGACGGGGGTGGAGTAGGAGCCGAGCCAGATCCGTGTCCGCTTGTTGGGCTCTCGGATCTCTGATACCCACTTGCCCCACTTCCTCATCCGGACCCCTCTGTACGGCTTCTCTGCTCGCTGCCTCTTTAGAGACTGCAAAGACAACGACGACGACGACGACGACGACGACGACGAGCAACACCCTTCCACCATGGCTGAGAGTTTGAGTGGTGGGCTAGAGTCTGGGTCAGGGTACTTATGCGCACTCGACACCCGCGTACCGATTCCTTCCCGGTCTTTCCTTCTATGTTCGTTTCTCGTTGAGAGTGATTTCCGGAATTATAGATGGCGTGCTGAGAAATAGGCGAGTTAACCAAAGTAAATTACAAAGCCACCATTGTGATATCTAGGTGTGTGCTAACTTAATGTTGTTCTCTGTTTGTGTTTGTTCATGTCGTGTCATCATGTGTTTGCACCACAAAAGGTAATACGGCCCGGATTCCTTTTGTGTTATGGATTCTTAAGGGTGTTTAAACTATCTGTATCGGATGTTTATGCGAGTCATTTATTAAATTAGCAATTTTCATGTTCAAATGAGCAACAGGAACAAATCATGAGCAAGCACCAATCCAATGATACATGCCGTAAAGCTGATTGAGAGCTGATCAATGAACCTTGAAACAATAAGATGCTTGCCTTTTGGCTTAGATCAAGTTCCTGGCTTAGATTCGGATGCGAGTCATCGTACTCAATTTGGGTGCCCACTTAATTAAGCTTGATTGAGTGCCTAAACCAGGTCTGGATTCCAACCCATGGTTAGATAAAGGCGGGTGGTGTTCCCGTGATGTTCACGTGGATATGGGGGTAATATCGGAAATCTTCCATATGAATAAAATTGTTCCGATGTGCCTGTTGAATGTATGGCTACGTGTTCAAATAAGAACGAGCGGTTTGCCGACATTGCTCCCTCCTTTTGAGATGGACGACGATCTCCACGTGGCGTTGATCCACGTCAACAAGCACCGACGTTTGCGGACATTCCAGCTGTCGTCTTCTGTCCTGGAGCTGTAGACGTGGACTCGGCCTCGTCATCATTCCTACGTGGCATCCACATCACAGCTGTCAACAATCCTCACGGGTCTCCGAAAGTCCGGTTCGGCGAGTACCGGTTCCTGCGCCTTTTCTAGGGCTCGTAAAACGAACCAAGTTCGGGTCAACCTTGACCCGTATATGTTTGCTATACGCAACTTCAATTTGAGTCGAACACGAAATGGTACGTTCATCTCGACCCAAATCATTTAAGTTTTACCCAAGACCTATTTCATTTAATATGGGAACCAACGTTATAGACAAACCTCTATCAGATATGCGCACACTGGGCGTCGAACTCGAGACCTTTAATTAGGAGGTTTTTTGAGTCGATGCCTATCCTTTAATTAGAGGCGAATCTCTAGTTTGCTTTGTGTCGCTTGACTCCATCCTGTGCTCCTTAATTGCGAGCACCACTTGTTTCGGCTGCACCGGGCACCTTTGAGCTCGAACATGCACTGTACTGCATGACTCTGCCCGCCCATTCATATAGGCTCATTGTAGTTTGTGTGTGTGTGTGTGCATATGTGTGCTGTAAACCATGCCAACCAAGCTAATTTTGGAGGGAACGTGGTTTAAAATATGGACGCTGCTCAAGCATTGAAAATCTTTGAATTGTTCAGAACTGAGCCCGGCATGGCTGGCCCGCCCGTCTTTGTTCCAAGTACCATTTCGCGGTCAGTTGCAAGGACCAACATCATCCATTGCAATCCATGATAATCTAACTTTTAAATCACAAATTTCATTAGTGATATTTATCCATAAATGATGCTACTAGTGATAGGTCATAGGTAGGTATTTCATAATGAGAATATATTTCTTTATATAAGGATGCTGGTGTTAGGCCGATCCGTCGGATGCACACCCGAGTAGAGACTCTTGGCTCACCTGGCTAGGGGGTTGATTCACGAGTTGAAGGTCATGAGTTCAACACTCAGGGCATGCACCTGGCTAGGGGGTTGATTCCCATGATATCAAAAAAATGGTACAATAGTATATTTGATACCTGATATGAGATGGGATATGATACGATATTTACAATATTGCATTCAAACGCTTTCTTCTATAGTTAAATCTAGATCATTTTTATCATCCATAGCTGGTTGATGCAGACTTGTGGGTATCCTCGGGTCTGGGTCAATTTGGATCCAATCTGTTGAGAGTAGAATATTCATGCTGTTTATATTTATTGGCCCATCCGTGCAACTCTCGACAGACCATTTTGTTGGGCAGCGGACAAGTAACTGGACCCAGCATGTAGTGACTCCGAGTCAAGCTCCAAAAAGATCAAATGATGAATGATGCACGCACAGTGGGTCAGCCCGGTCATGTGGCTGCTGCCTGCTGGGTCCTCACAAGGAGCTGGCTTTGACAGGGTGGGAGACTTGGTCAACTCTTGACCACTTGGAAATCTAGTAAAAGCATCGGGTCAACCCAGTAACTGTGTTCGTGCCGAACCGATCCGATTGCCAAAATGATTGAACCGAGTCACAGCAGCCCTGTATGACTTGGATTCAGTCCAATCTGACCGGCTCGGCAAAATGCTTTAGCCTAGTCAAAGCAGTCCTATATGACCAGGATTCGGTCCACAAAACAGAATAGTTTTTGTCTTGTAACTTAGGATTTGATAGGAAATAA
Organism: Brasenia schreberi; assembly: GCA_036023115.1. Lineage (NCBI taxonomy): Eukaryota > Viridiplantae > Streptophyta > Magnoliopsida > Nymphaeales > Cabombaceae > Brasenia > Brasenia schreberi. Next base: position 3,003,345 of record JAYKKT010000033.1, read on the forward strand.
GGTCGGTCTTTTTTTTTGGGTGGGGAGGGAAGTTTGGGTAGGGCTGCCTTCTTGTGTTCAAAGTTGTTATCGTTAAAGAATTGTAACAGTTAGAGAGCCGTCAAAAGAGAACCTAACGAGTTGAAAAGCAACCGGAGTAATGATCGGGAAATAAGTGAATAAAGCCATGATCGGCCTATTATCGGATAATTACGATGACGAGAGTGGGTGATAAGGACATCAAAGCAGCAAAATGCCTCTTAAGAAGCGAAGCGAAGCGAAGGGATTCTTCTCAAATCATCTCTATCATTCTCAAATCCTCTGAGAATGGACGTCGACATTGTTTGGGAAGCTCCCGCTCTTGATCAAAGTATTCAACGGGTCTAAACATGTCATTTGAGTTAAGTCGTTCGAACTCATGATGTTTACCTTTTAGGTTTATTGGTAAGCACTTAAAATGGGTTTCAGATATGAACTTAGGTGAATCCGATCCTGGTATGAAACGTTAACACTCCTGGCAACCATACTGTGTTGCTTGTACATCTCGATATGTTAAGTAATGGCGGGTTAGGATTGAATGTGGTGGGAAAGGCTGCATCCTTTTCTTTGACGATGAATCCTTCATCACCATGCTTGATGAAACCAGCTTCTTGAAGCTACTGTTACATGCACAACGCATGCAGAGCGTTAAATCCTCTAGCAGGGCCCCCTTACTCCCACGTTGCAGGTGGAGAGGTCGACTCCCAGGGTATGCAGGCGTGTTATGCTTCAGCCTCCCGTTGTAGCTAAAAAAAAAGGTTGAGGGTTAGCTCAAAGGAAGGGCAATCTAATGCTGTTGCTGCTGGTGGGGAGTTCGACTCCCAAAGGGTGGATGTTGCGGGTGGGTTGGTTAGGCTTCGGCCTCCTTGCCTAAGGTGGGTGGGGGTTCAAACCAATGCAAGTTCATGTGTTTCCAGTAGCTTTGCTCGCACTCTCTGCCGCCATGCACTGCGGCAGCATGGGTTCGATTGTAAGATGTTCTCACAATCATGAAAGCCTCCAAATCGAAGCAACTCGTATGAGAATAAGAGAGGGTGTCAAGAGGTGCACAAGGTGCCACACATGTCGAGGCTAATGGGTCGACTCAAAAGAATCTTCAAGTTGAATGTCATGAGTTTGGGCATGGAACTCTGGTGATGGTTTGGACATATATATGTATATATATATATATATATATATATATATATATATATATATATATATATATATATATATATATATATATATATATGTATGTATGTATATATGTATGTATAGAGAGAGAATCTAGATTTAAGTAACCCATAAAAATATAAAACATTTTGAGAGATTTGAAAAAGCACTATCAATGGTCGAGATTTGAATTGAAAATACCATACTTCTGTACTTTGTATTAATGCATGATCTGCATTAAATATATTATGTTTTAATACATGAAAGTCTGTTAATGGTTCGGTTAAATCCCTGAATAAAATTGAAGAAAAGGTGTCAATAGATTAGACATATATATTTATAGAGAGAGGGAGAAAGAGAGAATCTAGATTTAATTACCCACAAAAATATAAAACCACAAGGATTTTATTATTTTTATCGGTCAATTGACATGATCAATGGTTGAAATTTGAATTAAAAATACCATTGACTTCTATACTTTGTATTAATCCATCATATGCATTAAATATATTATGTTTTAATGCATGAAACTCTGGTGATGGTTCGATTAAATAAAATTGAAGAAAAGGTGTCAATAGATTGGACATATATATGTATTTATAGAGAGAGAAAGAGAAAGAGAGAATCTAGATTTAAGTATCCCACAAAAATATAAAACCACAAGGATTTCATTATTTTTATCGGTCGATTGACATGATTAATGGTCGAGATTTGAATTAAAAATACCATTGACTTCTATACTTTGTATTAATTCATTATATGCATTAAATATACTATATTTATCACTTTATCCGTTCATCTCAATAATTGAATGGTTGTAGTGGGCACTTTTGATTCTTTATTTTTATGAGTTCTCTTTCTCTATTTCAAACTAAAGGGTGGAACCACAGCAATACGTACGCCAGCAACATCCTCTCTCTCTCTATATATATATATATATATATGTGTGTGTGTGTGTGTGTGTGTGTCATCCTCATTTTTTCCTATCCTCACCGTATCATGTTGAAATTTTGATGGATCTTAATAGAACTGGGTTCGAATTGATCGATAATTAGTGCAACTCCATATGTTGGTTGGATCCTTCGAGTCTGAAAAACAAAATTGATGGATCTATTATTATGTTTCCAAATCCCCACCTTGAGATGGTGAGTCGATTTTCGGCCTACTCCACCAATTCATACTCGCACTTTGGGGCTCGCTAAAATTAGACTCAGAGAGAGAGAGGGATTCCGAACTGACACTTTATGTTTCCTTTTTCTGGGAATTTATGTACCAAAGGATCCATTCATGCATGCATTTTGACTCATTGTACTTGAAAATCCCGGATAATCTGGGATCATGAATTCCTCAATGACAGTTTTTCACGATTTTTTTAGTTTATCTTTGACAGCCTTGTAATGGCCAAAGGTCTTCTTTTCCTTTTTCCTTTTTGTGATGCCCCACCGCAGTGGTGCTCGGACTCAGTAACGTGCTCCACATTGAAATCCAAATCGAATACAATTTTTTCACAAGGAATGGCATCAAAGTTATATTTAGTAATGATATTAAGGTTATGTTTACTTATCTTATTCTGTACTTTACTAAGTTCTTATGGGATTGATTGTAGAATATAAACTAGAGATGATCGGTTCCTAACTAGCCTGACGGTTTCAACTAGAACCAACAGTTTAAAATCGGCACGGACGGTTCCGATACTTTTTAAATTTTTTAATAAAATTACCAATTTTGAACTCAATGCGAAACCACCTAAAACCAATGATTTTAAAATCAGATCATGGTCCAAGCCGATTCGATTATGGTTCCAGGTTCCAAGCTAATTGAAAACGGCAGTTTGGATTTGCCTCAAACTGGACATGTCTAATATAAACTATCTATAAATGTCATATATTGTCATGTTAAAACATACTTGAACTCTGGTTTGCAGCCGAGCCAAATAGGCACGAGAGAGAGAGAGAGAGAGAGAGAGAGAGAGAGAGAGAGAGAGAGAGATTTAAATTCAAGATTCCACCAAGATGGACTGCTTTGGAGTTAGTAAACTCAAAGTTGATAGAATCAAATTTAGATGTGCTAAATCTCATAGCACCGAACCAGGGAGAGTGGAATAATATATCCAACTTTCACTAATTGATCAATGATTCTCCAAAGTATATATCTTTTATTTGAAGAAGAGTATATATGCACAATTGTTTACAAATGCATTCAACTGTAGCCCGGGGTATGATCATTCGCCTAATAAACTTAGCATTCGAGATGAGCTACTCCTCCCTGTTCGGCCTCATCTCGTCTCGGCTAATTTTGTAACCCCCACAAGATGAGCTATGATAGGCCTTGTTCGAGCCTCGTCAACTTATAGAACTTGTTGATACAATGTACATTTTGTTTCCGTTTAAAGCGTCCTTGTTTAAGGTTGTGATTGATACAAAGCCTCTAGTCCTCGATATTTTTGGGCTCGTAGTTCCATAATATAAGTAAAAGTCCTAAAGTGTAAAAAGTAAAATATGAGAGTCTCTTACGAAAGATGATTAAGAGGAGACAAAGTTTAGTCACATATTGATAAATGTGACAAACTCACATGTCCTTTTATCTAGTTGGTAACTCATGAACCTTAGTTCAAAGAGCTTGGGGAGGACATGTTATACCACACACGCGAGCACATGTACGCCAGGTCGGGCATGTGGCTGGCTTTGCACGAAAAATCGTTGAGGATAAGATGGGGCGATTAAGGATAAATCGATACATGTCTAGCTACAATAGTTTGTTTCTTCATTCCGGCCGGAGCTAAACTTTGGTTTGGTTCTCCCTAATAACATAGAACAAGGATGTTGTAACCGTTCATGGTTTCCATATTCTTCTATCGAAAAGGTTTACTCAGTGCACTAGATTGACTTGGGAAGAATAATTTAAGGGCGAGCCTAGATGAGTTGGGCTCAGTCTAGTTTGAGGTGCAAGAGGACTAGTTAGAGGTCCCCTCGAATCACTCCTTAATTGATCCCGAAGATCAGCACCAGATCTTAAAAGTTTAAAGGTGATTAGATCACATTAAAATATCATTAATTAATTATTATGTACACGCCTCTAGCTAGCAGTTTGCCTAACCGTAGAAGACGAGTTGAACCCTTTCCATGCATCTTTCCTGAATTTGAACTGCTCTTTTGGTTTCTCTCAAAAATTTAAGAGGAATAATTAGGATAACCTGAAAATAAAATTAATTAGGGTTTTGTGAATCGTCGCAAGCAAAAAGTTAGGACCTCCTCTTCGAAGAAGATGGATAGGCTTGATAGCTAGTGCTGCTTTGTGCAGCCCATGACTGTAAATTTTTGAGAAAATTTCATGAAGGCACCCTGTGGGTTTTTTTTTCTTTTCGATACTTGACGATCTAAACTTTTCATTCAATAAAATTAAGAGTTCAAGTTTCGGTCGTTAATTGAAAAGGGTCTTCCAACATAAGGACGTTAGCTTTTATTGAGGCCGCGCCTACGTGAGCAATTTGACATGACACGTGAGCTTATTTAAAACATTAATTAATAATAATTGTATTATTATATAATCTAAATATATATTAATTAGTTATATCATTATTATTAAATTAGTAAGATAATATTATTTGTATAATACAAATTAAATAGTAATTAATAATAATGTATAAGATAAGTATTACATAATATATATTAGATATAAATTAATGTTAAAAAATATTAATCTAAATATTAGTCACAATGTTTTACATAATATTGATACACAAATAATTAATTAATTGAATATTAATAAGAAAATAATGCAGCTGGTCCGCAGATTGTATGATTGAGGGGGAATGTCAAAATGGTTACTTAATTAAGTGAAATTTTATCTCAGAAGTTCATGTTCTTGCTGATTACATCATCCAAGTTCCTATTTCTGTCAATGGATCAGACATATCTTATCTCCCATCGAACTCCTCCGAATCCCCGTTTAGCAGGATCCAGTGCCTGAAATTATGTCAAAAGAATAAAGGGGTTTGTATTTAGATTTCGCTTGTCTGGATATATTTGATCCATATCCGAAACATTTGACTGGTTTTCTAGCATTTGGATCTGATTTAAGTGTGGTGTTATGTGCTCTTGGTCTTTCATAATTGACCTTGGTACTTTGATTGCTAACTTCACTAATCGGGTTTCGGTATTAGCCTTTCGGATCCAAACCCGACCATCCCCAGATCCATCAGCCGGTAAATTCTACAAAAGTTAAAAACCCTTTAAGGGAAATTTGCAGAAACACACCTTAAGATTTACCGTATTAAGAAGAATACCTGAGTTCGCAAGAAGTAAAATGCTCGCCTCAAAAATTGACGTAATTTCCAAAAGACGCTAACATTTGTAAGTTATTTCAAACGCAGCTAACCTTTTATACGCGCGACCACAATCAGCCTTCCATTTATTAAACATGAACTGACATTACCCATGTCAGGCAGTAAAGGATCTTCGAAAGCTTTTAGGGTCAGGCATAGCCTGTTATGGCTCAAAAATTTCCTAACTGGAAATATGAGTTTAGCCCATCTTGAATATATATATACATATACATATATATATATATATATATACATATACATATATATATATATATATACATATACATATATATATATATATATATATATACATATATATATATATATATATACATATACATATATATATATATATATACATATACATATACATATATATATATGAGATAGTGGTCCGTACTCAATTTTTAACCGTGCTTAAATCTCTTCAAACATCTTTGTCGTTCGCGATTAATGATGAATATTTAAATCTTAAAAAGCAATGTATAGCGTTGTACTTTGTATACTTGTATTTAATGTATAAGGGTGTAATCTATTTTTTCATTCTAAATCTCATCATTGATCATGGTGATAAAATAGTGGAAATGTTTGAGGAGATTCAAGGATGTATTAGATTGAGCATATACAACTCTCTCTCTCTCTCTCTCTCTCTCTATATATATATATATATATATATATATATATATATATATATGTGTGTGTGTATATGAGAGAAAGAGAGAGAGTTTAGCTCGCAATTTAAATCATATATAACTTTTTTTATTGCAAATTGTATGCCTCATTTCATGGTAGTGTTGATCAACTGCTGGTGTTGTCTTAGTTGAATAAGCTTACCTATTATTGGTTTAGGTGCATTGTTGAAACGTTTAGAACACCGCCACTTGAAGGCTGACCCTTCTGGACTTAGCCCTCTCGGAAGCCAACAGATCCATTAAAGGGTTTTAAATATGAGGCTCGTTTGTAACAACTACCAAAAGTTAGGCTTGTTTCTGGAATTGGGTGCATTCTTAACATTAATTTGCAAATGGTAGGTGTAATTTTGGATTTTCCAAGAAGATACAATAACAACAACAACTAAGCCTTTTCCCATACTAGACGGGGTCGGCTACATGGATTCTTTGTTTCCACATATCCCTATCATGTGCCATGTTAGCAGTTAACTCCCACTAAGCTAGATCATTCTTTATCGGAGTAGGTTAGTTTTTCTAACCTTCTTATAGGTTCTTCTTTTGATCTTCTTTCTATATGTCCACACCATCTTAAACGATGTTCTCTCATTTTATCCTCTATTGGTGTCCGTCCTAATTTGTTTCTAATAACCTTATTATGTATACGGTCTTTTCTTGTATGACCACTCATCCATCTCAACATCTTCATTTCTATCACAGATATCTTTTGTACATGTTGATGATTAACTGCCCAACACTCAGAACCATAAAACATGGCAGGCCTAATTGCTGCTCTATAATATTTACCTTTTAACTTTAATGGTATCTTCTTATCACAACGAATACCTGATGCTCCTCTCCATTTTAACCAACCAGCATTAATTCTATGTGTAACATCTCCATCAATTCTTCCAGTGAAAATTTGACCCTAGGTATTTAAAACTTTCCTTTTGAGGAATGCAATGTGTGCCAATTTTAATTTCCATGTCCTTTTGGATTTTCCAAGAAGATGAGACAAAAAAATAATAAATAATAAATATTTTATAACTTTAGGTTTTTCGAGAAAGAGGGGGTGGAAAATGCTATAAATAGAAGATTCAAGGGGCATCCTAAAGGTAAATGTTGGCCAAGTTGGGGTCTGGTGGGTCTGGGCTATGTGCACTCATGGGAACCAACGGCATCAGAACTTTGCCCCGGCATCGATGCATGGAGCACTATTTGGGTCACTTTGTGCCTCTTTAGGATCCTCTCTTTCTCCCTTTCCTCGGGATGCCAAAGTATTGGTTATATCTCATACTTTTATCAGTTGGCTTTGGTATCCGAACATATCCAAAAACCAATTGGATTCAATTTTGCTTATGCAGTGGACCCACCAAAACTAGGGGTGTTCAAGGAACCGATAAAACTAAACCAAACCGACGATTTAGTTTGGTTCTAAATGTAGAGCAATTTGGTTTGGTTCAGCTCTAACAAGAAAAAAAGACTGTTGGTTCCGTTTTTGGTTTCAAGTTTGGAACTGAATATATATATATATATATATATATATATATATATATATATATATATATATATATATGTGTGTGTGTGTGTGTGTGTGTGTATCCCTGTATGTATATATATAGAAAAATTGGATCCTGCTCAACACTTATGTTGCTTACTTATGTTTGACCGTTGTTTTTTAGAAGCATGTAATTTGAAAGGTTGTAAATTTATTTGAAAAATAATAAAGGATAACCCTATAACAATCGTGCTGCTAAAAAGTAATCGTTGGGTATGAGTGAGTATTGTCAGTAGCGGGCAAGATCCAATCACTCTCTTTCTCTCTCTCTCTCTCTCTCTCTCTCTCTCTCTCTCTCTCTCTATATATATATATATATATATATATATATATATTATATATATGAGTTTTATAACCTCATATACAAAAAACCCCATAGGTTTAGATCTAAACCGTAGATCTAAATAATCTAATGGCATAATTCTTTGTGTTAGCCAAACACTAAAATAGTAGAACCGTTGTCCAAATGGTAGGTTTTTTTGGCTTGGTCTTGATCATAATAAGGTTTGATTTGGCTCCGTAAAAACTGAGAACCAAGAATAGCGGTTTGGTTTGAGATTGAGGCTAGAACCAAACCGAACCCAACCAATACGGGGAGGTCAAACTCTTATGCATGCCCCTGGTATCAAACTCATGACTCAAGTGAGCGATTGTTTGTTGCGCAGAATTGAGTCTTCCGAATCTTATTACCTTGATATCAAATTAGTCGGATCTGCCGTTTAAGTCCCACCATTCTTCTTTTTAAGTCTTCGAAAAGCCACGAAAGTTTTGTGTTATTTCCCAAAAAGGCGCCATGAAATTCACCATTCTCGTGCACTGAATTAGCTCATCTTGTGGACCTCGTGTCTTAAAATCTATGTTAAGGTAAAACGCTGGATGTACTCATCTAAATTATTGGGTTAACATATTCTTTAATTGTATATGTGGGTGGGTGCATGCATTACTTTCAGGACGGGTTTGAAATTGTCAATCTAACTGCTGCAAATTGGTTTTTGGGTGTTACTAAATGAGCTTAATTACATGGATTCTTTATTTTTATAAGATTTGATCTGATACCATGTTAACGTTAATTCAACAAATACTATATTATTCTTTATAAATTTTTCAATATTTTATAAGTTTTCTCTTTTTATTTTAACGTATTCATCACACCTTTTTGCTCGAGTGCAATACTTAGAAATAAATTGTAATAAAAATTTGAGAGCATGGATATGCTGAACCCAATCCCCTTCCATGCTCGTATCTGTGTGTGTGAGTGAGTGAGAGAGAGAGAGAGAGAGAGAGAGAGAGAGAGAGAGAGAGAGAGAGAGAGAGAGAGAGAGAGCATTTCTTTTGAATTGGACAGAATGATAGAAGCAGAGTTACAGGGAAGATTGGGTGGCATTCTCTGGAATCTCGTGACAACGATCATGAAAATGTCCACGATGGAGAAAGTGTGTGATAAGAGAGAAGACACCAAACACGCTATCCGATGGTTTTGCTGTCAGCAGTTCCTCTGCACAAAGCTAAAAGTTCCAAATTTTCTCTTTTAATCATTTCATCAACAGTCAACGTTCCATCAAACATACATGTGATATTAATTTCATTTAATACCAAAAGAAATCATTAATCTTGTCAAACTCCGGATTAGCCAACTAAATTAATCTCGAGTTATATTAATCTCATTTAATACCAAAGGAAATCATTAATCATGCTTATCAAACCCTGGATTAGCCGACTAAATTAATCTCTAGAGTTCATTCTTATAGTGGTTTAGACCGCAAAGAAAGAAATGATAATGCAATTGGAACTTGCTTTTGGATAATCCCAACTGGGCCACTAATGCAGCATGATTTCCTGCACTTATATTACATATTGATATATAAAACTATTTATTATACAATAATTGTACTTTTAATGCATTTTTCTTGTTGGTACTATTTCTAGGTAAGCTTACATGAGATCGTGAATTTATTTATCTTCCATATATAAGTATAAGAATAAAGGTTCTCCCACTTATTCATTTTATATTCCTGTTCTCTTGTTGGCACTGAATTTAGCGAATCTTATACGTAATCGTGACTTTACTTCAAAAAAAAACTTTCTTTTAATCGTTAGTATGTTATAATGAATAGGAGATCTTGCTTTTCCAGTAGCAAATCGTAACTACTAAGTCCGATTCTCCTGAAACCATGAACGGTAACCAAACCAGGTCTCACTTGGTTACAGTACAATAATGTCAATTATATTCACGGTTTAGCTTTGAAATAAATAAAAAAAGCTAAAAAAAATATTATTTTTGACCAAGTTGACGGTTTGAATCATCAGTTCTGGTTCTAGATCATGGAGGAGGAACTGTAACCAAACCTGGGGATTGGTTCAATTACGGTAACAAGTCTAGTTACATAGTTTTGGTTTTGATCATCTTCCTTGTTCGGTTCAGTCCTCGTTCAAACTGCTGGGCTAATTCCAAACTGGTCATGTCTAACCCTATCTTAGATTAGAGCTATGAATTTACTAGCATGCTTAATACTAGTAACTGCCATGTTTTATGGTTCTAAGTGTTGGGCAGTTAATCATCAACATGTGCAAAAGATGTTTGTGACAGAAATGAAGATGTTGAGATGATTGAGTGGTCATATAATAAAAGACCGTATACATAATGAGGTTATTAGAAACAAATTAGGAGTGACACTAATAGAGGATAAAATGAGAGAATACCGTTTAAGTTGGTTTGGACATATAGAAAGAAGATCAAGAGAAGAATGTGTAAGAAGGTATGAAAAGCATGAAAAACTAGATTTTGAAAGTATTAAAAGAGGTAGAGGACGACCACAAAAGTGTTGGAAAGAAACAATAAAGAATGATCTAGCTTATTGTCAGTTAACTGCTAACATGGCACATGATAGGGCTATGTGGAAACAAAGAATCCATGTAACTGACCCTGTCTAGTATGGGAAAAGGCTTGGTTGTTGCTTAATACTTAGCATATTATCTTAAATACTAATGCATAAAATTAGAACTCTGAATCTAAGAGGACAGGAGAAAGCTAGTTCATGGTGGATGGTTGGCCTCCTCAGAAGCATTCATGTTGCACGCACTAGTTTACCGCCCCGTAACTACGGAAATTTCTTTTTTTTTAATATCCTAACTATTAAAAAGCTTGGTTAAGGATTAAAATCTCCAATTTCAGGTTGATAATTATGGACCCAAATTTGAGTACGTACTTAAAATGCTAACCTGATGATCAAGTATGGTGGATCGTCTCCCAATATGAAAACATCATCAATGGTGTATAGAAGCATGTACTCAAAGACACTAGTCCTTGGGTTGCTATTGCTCACTGTCAAATCTGGCCAATACTTCTTCTTTTTTGCCTTTAACCCAGTTATATTTAGTATTATTTACTGACACCATCCGATAATTATTAGGAAAACTTCAAGCTGCTACCCATCCCTGCCCCTTTAAAAATACATTGAATTCAATAAAAGTTTCGAAGAGCAAGAAATCTTCATCAAGATGAGAGGACCAGGTTGCTTGTCTTGACCAAATGCTTCATGCTAGGATATGACCAATTAATGTTCATGTCATGACTTCTTCAAACTTCGGTAGAGCATTGGGATGTGTTTGATTGGTGATTTTAGGAGAACTAGACCTTAATATTTGGTGCTTATAATTGTACGTTTCATTGGGCATTAAATACAAAACTTGTCACAGATAGAAAACTATGCTTTCGTAAGCTCAATTTGAGTCAAAAACAGACACCAAAAGGATGTAGGTAGAAGAACTGGACTCGTGGACTTTACGAAAAATCCAAAACGCATTTGACAGAAAACTATGGTTTCATAGGGCTCAATTTGAGTCAAAAACACAAACACCAAGAAAGAAATGGGTTACAAGAACTGAATCAATGGACTTTGTACGAAAACCCAAATTGCCTCATTCTCTCTTGGTTGCTATCTCACTTCATACGAAAACTCAAACTTTCACTTTCGCTCATGAATCAAACACATAACCATAATCATAGTTCCTTGAAATCATGGTTGTAAGCCCATGTAAGTCTAAGTCAGGGGTCTGACACCATAAATCATACACATTCTTGGAGGTTTGTCACTATGTTCTTGTTAAGAATACATGTATATGCGCGTGTATGGTACTTTCAGGTCATTTATTTAGTCAAGCTATGCCATGCCCTGGAACCCAGTGACACAATTAATGGCTATTCGAGACTACTCTCTCTTTCTCTCAGCCTAACTTTAAAATCTCAATAATATTTTAGGAATATTTTGTCATTAAGATGGACCTAATCTTCTTCAAATGTTATGAGAAAGAGCATTAGTCGGTCATCTTAAATTGGTTTTCTTCAAAGTGGATATACAGGTCCTTGAATTCAGCTCAAGGCACATAAAAAACTGGAACTACCGCACCAACACGCACACCACATACAAGACTCCCCAACACACACCAAGCTTCCCTTCAGAACAAGAAAATAAAAATGAAAATATTTAAATAATAAATATAATATAAATTTATTGTTGTGTCCATGTACAAAGATCTCTTTCTTGAAAAGAAATTAATTACATGGATATTTTTCAAGCAAGTTTCAAATGACTGCTAAAAATTTAATTCAATTAGTAAATATAAGAAATTGTTATATGTTGGCACACTTAGGTGCTAGCAAATCTAAATAAATCTCAAACATGTATTTTTTATGATAAATGTTTGAGATTTGAATTTAAAAAATAAAAATATAATATGTAAATATATATACACTTTTTACTTTTTAAATTCAAATTTCAATCATCCATACAATCAAGGATGGACGATTCAGATTTGTTTGAATTCACGAACACCTAAGTGTGCTAGCACATACCAATTTCTCTAGTAAATATAGCAACATTTTAGCCTTTTTTTATCTCAATCCTCTTCCAAAGAGAAAATGGGGGCGCTTGGTTTAATTCGTCAAAATTTTGGGATCTAATTGAAAAACGTGAATCCTGCAGCAGTTTTCTCCAATTTTGTAAAGCTATTTCTGCCCATTGAAAATATCGCCCTTTATTTTTCTTTCTTCAAGTGTTTACCTCGTTATAAACTCCGTATAGCGAAATCGAAGAACCTTCTCCTCCTTGTACTGTGGAAAGTGGAAATGACGACCCCTTGGGGTGATCGTTTCCACTTGATTTACGTAGGCGACGATATAAATTCATCGCTGCCTCCGTATTTCAACTTTAAATACAGCGCGAATATATATAAAGGACCGAGCAGCCACCCCACGCACCCGTCACCGAGAGAGAGAGAGAGGAAGCTTCATCCTAAATCCCGAAAAATCCCACCCGTTTTCACGCTTTTTCCGTATTTTAATTCGTTTTTCTCCTCTTCCACAACTCTCTTTTCTGTCGTTCATGGCGGTCCGCAACAACCCAAGAAGCCCACAAATTTTCCCTCCTTAGTAACACCGATACTTTGCGACCAAGACTTGTACCATGAAACTCCGGTAGAGTCACCGGCGATAAAGAGATATGATCCGGTGGAAGATAGCTCTGGTAATCGCCGTCCCCACATCGATCTCTCTCGTCTTTCTCGCCGTGATCCTCCTTATCATTTTCCTCCGGCGAAGGGGAGGACGGAATTTAGGGAGCGAGTCTGCGCCGGCGTCCCGAGAGAGTAGGCCAAGAAGGTTCGATTGGTCGGAGCATCAGCCGCTGGTATCTGCGGCCGTCGAGAATGGCTGGGCCGGCTTCGCGTTCGCCGTCTCGGCATCCGAGTCGGGTGGGAGGAGGTCGACCGAGACGGGTTGGGAGATAGGACCCGGGTCGAAGGATCTGATGCAGAGGGTTAGCTTTAACCCTGGGGTTAAGGACGGTGTTAAGTCGATCGTTTCCGTTCGGACGGTTTTGCCTCTTCCGGGCCCACCGCTGGGCCCACTCTTCTTTCCCCGAGAGGCTTATTGGGAGATCACGATGCTACCCCGCCGGAAAACGGGAGGACGCCGGAGGCAGGCACCATCCGACGGGGAGAGGATCGATCTCATCCCCGACGCCAGCCGATCGGACGGCCGGGAGAGCGTGAGGACGTGGACGGACGGTGACGATGATGTGGAGGACGTGGTTTGGTTGGGGATGGCTGCCGGGGGCGTTATGGTTTTCGGGTTTCCCGGCGCGGTTCCCGGGTCGATCGGGTTCAGCTCCACTGGTGCGGTCTATCTTGACGGTAATGACCTTCTGACGATTCTGGACTTTGACATTTTACTTACCTTTCTTTATTACGTGCCTTTTATTGTTTATGCGAGTAAATGCTTGGAAGAATGTTTTACTTGTTTTTTATATCATATACTTAAATTTATCATTCCATTTGGGACTTCTGGTTTTTTGGGTTACAATGGGGAGCCGGAGCCAGATGGAAGCCTCCGGTATCGAACTAATGATCTTTGAGTTGTGAGTCAGCCCCCTAGCCAGATGAGCTATTGCTGGCTGTGCATTCCATTTGGGTTTTAATCTCCCATATTGATTTGTATTATTTGTTTTTATTTAAAAAAATTAAAGGATAAGACATTAAGTATGAAGCCATCTGGTCATGTTCATGTGCTTTTTGATATCTTTCTTTGAATGTAAATTTAATTATTCTGTTTAAATAAAAAGCATGCGTTACATGGCGGTAATGTAGGTGCCTTTTTGGCAAGCTAGTGTCGTTTAGTTTATCCGTAACGAACGTGCACATGGACGTGTGCACGCACACATACATTTACATTTGGAAGACTCCCTTGAAAATCTTTCTACATATACATATATATAGAGAGAGAGAGAAAATAGTGAGAGAAAGAGAGAGAATAGTCCATACACAACTATTCATCCTTAAATCAACGTTATCAAGATTTGAATGGAAAAATATTTAAGGCATCATACACACGATACAAAAGTATAACAATACTTTTCCCTTTCAAATTTAAATCTTCATAGCTAATGATGATTGTTTAAAAATGTTTAAATGGATTTAAGTATGAAAGTGTTTGCATATATATATATGGAGGGACAACAATGCAAAGTTTGGACAGTTCATACTACCTAAAGTAGTTTAGAAGACTGTCGTCCACCACTTTCTACTCTTCTTCTATCCTTCAAAACTCATTCTCGTCTTGTCAAGACTATCATCGCTACCATTAAAATCACCTAAAAAAAATATAAAACCTATTATTTTGATATAAATATTTAGGTTTTAAAAGTAGTTTTGATGTTGACGGCAGCGATTTTTATAGGTGAAGAAATGGTTTTCAGCTAGGGGACAGCGGTGGGTGGTTGGCAACCCCCTCGATTGAGCATGGACTGCTCTCTCTCTCTCTCTCTCTCTCTCTCTCTATATATATATATATATAACAACAACTAAGCCTTTTCCCATACTAGGCGGGGTCGGTTACATGTATTCTTTGTTTCAACATATCCCTATCATGTGTCATGTTAGCAGTTAGCTCACAATAAGGTAGATCATTCTTTATTGTTTCTTGTCGTCCTCTACCTCTTTTAATCTTTTTCAAATTTAATTTTTCATACCTTGTTATAGGTTCTTCTTTTGATATGTCCAAACCATCTTAAACGATACTCTCATTTTATCCTCTATTGGTGTCACTCCTGATTATGTATACCGTCTTTTCTTGTATGACCACTCATCCATCTCAATATCTTCATTTTTGTCACATACATCTTTTGTAAATGTTGATGATTAACTGCCCAACACTCATCTCTCTCTCTCTCTCTCTCTCTCTCTCTCTCTCTCTCTCTCTCTCTCTCTCTCTCTCTCTATATATATATATATATATATATATATATATATATATATATATATATTAGATTCCTATATGTTGATCCATGTGTCTAGATATCAACATCTGCATCCGGAAAGGAGTTTTGATCGATCAAAAAGAAAAATCTACTTTAACCTATATGCCATTAGGCACCGCCATACATAACATAGAAATAATATTTGAAAAGAGTGAACAATTAGCTAGAGCAGCAAGTGCTATAGAAAAACTGATTGCAAAAGAAGGTAAATCTGCCACATTAAGATTAATGTTTGGAGAGGTTTGTTTGATATCTAAAACCCGCTCAGCAACTGTCGGACAAGTGGGTAACATTGGGGTGAACCAGAAAAGTTTGGGTAGAGCAGGATCTATATATATCTATATATATATATATATATATATATATATATATATATAGAGAGAGAGAGAGAGAGAGAGAGAGAGAGAGGACATTGTATGATTACCTACTCTTTGATCCTTAATGAGATCTTATCCAACAACTTAGCTGAAACAAATAATTTGTTGCCATAATCGCATGAATGCATACAATCAATTTTGTCGTGACAAAATCTAAATCTAAATCTAAATACTGGATTATTAAAGTAAATCTCATCCAAAGGGATTAAATATGAGAGTAGGTGTTTCAATAGCACCCTAATATATATGTTTGTGTGTGTACAAGCAAAGGCTATGATGCCATGCATGGTAGCGTTTGCGTTCTTACCTAATGCTAGTTGCTTTGGCTTATCAACTTTTTAGATTGCTTTTAGCAGAATAAAGGGGTTTGGCAACACTCTTACCAGCTTGTTAGAGAATAAAAAGAGACTTGAATGTTGACGTTTGACCATCCTAATGGTGAAGGCGGTTTGTTCTTAAACAAAAACATGCGGCGCAGCTATATTCTTATTCTTTGGCATTGATTGCCCATTTGGGTTATGGATCTTTAACCATCAGTTATAGGAAGCCATTTACATATTTGAGATAGACCTGGCAAGTCGGGTTGTGCAGTCTCATAAGTGGTTGCTCTCTCTCTCTCTCTCTCTCTCTCTCTCTCTCTCTCTCTACATATATATATATATATAAAAGATCTGGCTCTACCCAAACTTTTTTGGTGCACCTCAACATTACCGACTTGTCCAACAGTTGCTGAGCAGTTTTTGGATATACACCCGATTTACTTTCTTTTGCAATCAGTTTCGCTACAGCACTTTGCTGCTCTAGCTAATTGTTCATCCTTTTCCGAGTGTTATTTCTATGTTATGTATGGCCGTGCCTAATGGCATATATAGAGAGAGAGAATTTAGTGTATGTTGGCACACGTAGGTGCTCAATCATCCATTTTAGATGATGGATAATTTGAATTTGAATTTAAGAGGTAAATAGTACAACAACTAAGCCTTTTCCCATACTAGATGGGGTCAGCTACATAGATTTTTTGTCACATAGCCCTATCATGTGTCATTTTAGCCGTTAACTCACAATAAGCTAGATCATTATTGATTGTTTCTTTCCAACACTTTTGCGGTCGTCCTCTACCTCTTTTAATACTTCCAAAATCGAGTTTTTTATACCTTCTTAGAGGTTCTTCTTTTGATTTCTTTATATATGTTCAAACCACCGTAAACGATATTCTCCAATTTTATCCTTTATTGGTGTCACTCCTAATTTGTTTCTAATAACCTCATTATATATACGGTCTTTTCTTGTATGACCACTCATCCATCTCAACATTTTCATTTCTGTTACAGACATCTTTTATATTAACTGCCCCACACTCAGAACCATAAAACATGGTAGGTCTAATTGTTGTTCTATAATATTTACCTTTTAACTTTAATGGTATCTTCTTAACACAAAGAATACTTTATGCTCCTCTCCATTTTAACCCACCAGCATTAATTCTATGCGTAACATCTCCATCAATTCTTCCATCACTGGGAAAAATTGACCTTAGATATGTAAAACTTTTCTTTTCAAGGATGCAATGTGTGCCAATTTTAATTTCTATGTCCTCTAAAGTAACTAAATGATCAAACTTACATTCCATATATTTTATCTTTGTTTTAATAAGTTGGAAGCCTTTACTTTCTAATATTTCTCTCAATAGTTCTAATTTTCTATTAACTTTTTCCTTAGACTCATCCACTAACACAATGTCATCTGCAAATAATATACACTTAAGAGGTAATAGCATACGTTTAATTTTTTGTATGTGTATTTTATTGTACACTGTATTTTTTAATTTAGGTTTCAACTATCCAAATTGTTCGGATATGCAACACAAGTGCGCTAGCATATACTAGGTTATATATATATATATATATATATGTGTGTGTGTGTGTGTGTGTGTGTGTGTGTGTGTGAAGAGTTGCTAACTCTGATTTATGCTAAAAGTTTTTTTATAATTTGGATCAAATCTTTTCGATTGGATAGTTCATTTCTTTTTTAAATAAATGATTGAAATTTATTTGCATATACTCAAGTGTTAACATATATCAGTTTTGTTCTCTCTAGCATATTCAAACCGCATATATATATATATATATGCACACATTCCAATATCTAGGGATAACGATGAGCTATTTGAACCTCATCTCTCTTCTTAGTTTGGGTGAGCTATTTTATCATCCGATGCATGATCATCTTAGGGGCCTTTTTGTGATGCCGTTTGATAGTAGAACGATGTTTCCCTATGAGAAACTATAAATTTTCTCTAATCGATATGCCACAAACACAATGAATAAAAAACTTTTGTGTGCCCACGTCAATTCCAACAGCTTTTCCTTTTAATCTCCGCTTCGACGATCAAAGCTCACCGAGTTTTCTTGTTGAAAAGTCCCCCACTCTCTCTGTATGTGTCTTTCGACCGGAAAAGGATTCTAACTTTCATGACATCCTTTTGCTTTCTTGTGACAGTGATGATTCCCCTCGTCGCAAACAAACTCTTAGGGCTTCTCCACAAATTCTGCGGATTTGGGTTCACTTTGTGGCTTTTGAGCTTTATTGATAGATCAGTAGTGTTCCTTCAAAACTTTTTAGTTGGCCACGAATCTAGAGTTATATTTGTGATTTTGATCTTCTCCCCTTTGAACTAATTATTGGTTTCATGCTGAGGAAAGTGCCCGATAATAGTTTCAAATTTACATTTGTGTTGTCTACGCATTGCAGGAAAGATGTGCTGTGAGGATCATGGAGAGAAAATTTACCCTGATTCAGACAAGAAATCTATTTGGGGAGGGCCCAACTCTGTAGTTGGTTGTGGGTTCGACCCGTCTCAGAGGCGGGTTTTCTTCACGGTCGATTCAGTTTTGATGAGGACCATCCAATGTGAATGGGACGTATATAACAGCCCTCTTTATCCGATCCTCACCGCGAATTTTAATGTCGCAATTCTTGTGAATCTTGGACAAAGCCAATTCAGATACAGACCGGCCAACTCTCACAGGACACCCGACCCATGTTTCAGCTGGACGGGACTGGCGAGCCCTAAGGCTTCATCCATCATCAAGGCAAACCCAGCTATGGAAGACAGTGGGGAGCTTTTCTCAATGGGAAGAATCGACCCTCAGTGGATGAGGATGAGTGTGAAGAGAGAAGGGGACACAATTGGAGGTGGATCGGAGTGGGACGAATCGGATTTCTTTGAGATTGTCTTGGATGCTAGGAACTGATCGAAATGGATTCCTGAAACCAACTTATAGGCAGGGTTGTAAAGCCATTAACTTATGCACAATCCTTACGTTTTCCAAATGACATTCTTCGAGGGTCTTCCCACTTAAGATTTAAATGAAATTCACAAGAGTTTCATGATCGGTTTAATTTTGGAAAAGTACACGATGTTTTGAAGCAAAGAATTGAAGACTAGTTGCACTGCACTTGTGTCGTATCCCTTGTGAGTGCATTTGAATGGGAATGCATGATGGTGGTGTCCCGTGTCACTTTGAGGTGTCTTGGTGATGAAGACGACACTATTGTTACTGCCAGTTGTATTGAAACTGGACGACACTATTGGGGCTTTGGTTGAATTGAATCTAGACTATGGTTTTTGGAGGTGTAGAACTCAATATGGTCATCTTCTTGGTACCTTTTCTTTTAAAGATTGGGTGGGTGGATCATGGAATTCAAAGTAAGGATGTCGTATACAGATTGACTAGCTTCCTTTTTTCCATGCATTGTATGGAGAAGCCCATGTCATGCAATGACCACTTACTATTTCTTGGCATGCATATCATGTAGCATCTTATGTCATGTGCGCAGAAACCTCTATATATATATATGTGTGTGTGTGTGTGTGTGTGTGTGTGTGTGTGTGTGTAGCTCAATTTGGGCGCTTAATGTCTGTAAGTGGGGTCACCAAAGTTTATTTGGTAGAAATTACTCCTAAAATGCGACAGAAGACAAGGCCTGAACCAACACTGGATAAACTTTTGCAAATAATAATAATAAAAAAAAGTAAGGCCCAAAAAGCACGGTGTTCAACAGTACTTAAAAAAATTATTATGAGGACATCTAGAAAACATTAGTGCGATATGAGTGGAACTTCAAATGCACAAGAGCTGGTGAAGGGAGTCTTGTTTGACACAATAGTATAAAGCATAAGGAACTAAAATCATGGCTGGGAACAAAGAATTAAACGGATGCCATGTCCTCCCTTCTCCTATTCGCCACACAAAATATCCTGCACGCACACGCGCACACACACCCATATATATATATGGGAACAAAACCATCGCTATACAAAGGTATAGACCCTATACAAGCGTTTATAAAAGAATATATTTACAAAAAATGGAGAGGCGCCTGTTCTCTTATCAGTCCGCAACATCCAAGTAGTCTTGAAGGAACTCTCCAGGTAACGAACCTATGACCTGTTTCTACTCCTGTTTTGACGATGCCCAAAAGTTGTGCAGCCGTTTTAGCTTGATGGAGAATATGTAGCATCGGTATAATACAACTTCGATTCATTATCCATCGAATGTCGTCGACGCCCCAGCTAATCGGACTGTGATACATGTGAATCAAGTACACTTTACATGTATATTTATTATCTTCTAACTTTTAAACTCAATCAATGTCAAAGATGGATGGTTAAGATTTTCAAGGATATAACAAAAAAATTAAAAGTAATATTATACTTATATTTTATATTTAATGCACTATATATTAAATTTTTTGTTTTTATCACCTCAATCATTTATCTCAAAAATCAAAGAATAAAGATGGTTACATAAAATTATATACCTAAAGACATGTATTTATGACTACATCTATATATATATATATATATATATATATATATATATATATATATATATAAAGAGAAAGAGAGAATGAAAGTTTTTATACTCTCACTCATGCTATTGTTTTTTACTGTCTATCTTTTTTACACGACGATCCATATTCAAAATGAAAAAAGTAAAAATTACAAAATACTTTTCATTTTTTTTTCTTTTTGAATATCAACCATTCAATCAAAAAGATGAACGATTCAAATTATCAAGAAGAGTATAAAATAAATTATTTGAGTATTAAAAGAGGTATGAAAAACTAAATTTGGACATATAGAAGGTATGAAAAACTAAATTTGGAAAGTATTAAAAGAGGTAAAAGACGACCACATAAGTGTTGAAAAGAAACAATAAAGAATGATCTAGCTTATTATGAGTTAAGTGCTAACATGGCACACGGTAGGGATCCGTGGAAACAAAGAATTCATGTAGCCGACCCCGTCTAGTATGGGTAAAGGCTTTGTTGTTGTTCTAGTATAAAATAAACGAGAGTCTAACAACTCTCTCTCTCTCTCTCTCTCTCTCTCTCTCTATATATATATATATATATATATATATATATATATATATTATAGAGAGACCAAAACTGTTATATGCTAACACACTTAAGTATAAGCATATCCAAACAAATTTCAATCATTTTTTTAATATGAACTATCTAATCAAAGAGATTCAATCCAAATTGTCAAAAACATTTAGCATAAATCATAATCTAGCAACTCTCTCTCTTTATATATATAAAGGGATAGAAAACAAAACTGATATATGTTAAGACTTTTATATACTAGCATAAATCTCAAACATCAATAACTACGATCTTGAACACAATAGGTGATTGAAATTTAAATTTGAAAAGTAAGAAACTCATATATACTTTTTACAAGTACACTTTATTTACATACATACCTTCTTGTTTGAAAGGTACTAGCATATATATATATATATATATATATATAGAGAGAGAGAGAGAGAGAGAGAGAGAGATGCATGAGGAGAGAACATGAAAGTGGTGGCAGCGGATGTCATAAACGGATGAGAGCAAGGGAAAGTGGCCAACGTGATCATCTCTCTCCCCCGCCCATGTCCACTAAAAAGTACATGTGAAAACCATAAGTACCACAACAAAGTAAACGTATTTTTCCACTTTTATTTTCAATCCAATCGATGAAATTGATATAAATGGAACTTGAATTTTATATTCTCCAACTTTTTATATATTATATATATAGAAAAATTAGATCCTTACTGACACCCATTGTTTTTCGGAAACATGTGTAATTTAAAAAATTTAACTGTTGTAATAAAAGGAAAAGAACACAGCAATTGTCCGGCACGAATGAGCAACATAGCAACACCAGTGTTTGAATCTCTCTCTCTCTCTCTCTCTCTCTCTCTCTCTCTCTCTCTCTCTCTATATATATATATATATATATATATATATATATAGAGAGAGAGAGAGAGAGACGGGGGGGGGGGGGGGAGGCAAGGAAGCAACGTTGAAGTCGTCACATTGATGAATAAGAACGTCTGGAGAAGTAATAAGCAAATTTGGCACATAAAGCAATGAACAAGACAAGGTTACAAGATAAAAAGTTGTGGTAAATTGTATCAACCAGACGCTGCAACCGAAGCATATTTTCAAGCAAGTTTCTCATAGCATAGACAATAGACAATGAAATTATGCACGTGTCCCGTGTCTTTTCGGCAGGCCCATTCTGCTCTTTGCATATCTATGGTAAGATTAAGGGAAGCCCATCATGGAAGCATGAATATTTTAGTATTAAAAGAGAAAACAAGACCAAGATAGAATTTTCAAAGGATACTCCAAACGGATGCCCTCCCCTTCTGATGAGTACAGGACGGTACCCTGAAGACACATAGCCTGAGTTGAGCAATTTGCATCCTGTGAATGGAATAAGATCATGGAGACTATCATGTCGACATAAACATTTGCATAATGACGCGCGTAATCAAACTTCTTGATTTTATAAGATCTATACAGGACATAAAGCGACCTATTCCATGTAGACACTTCGACAAGGGCGCTGAACCCATGTTAGACACTCCGAAACTCAACGCCCGCATTTCTCCCAAGTTCTAACTCAGCACTATAAACTTGTAAAAACGGTAATATGGATTGGTTCATATGTTAAAATCTTCTGATTTATTTGACAGTCCGTCGATAGTTTTATCAGACATTATCAATCATATGTAATTATATACATAAATTATACTTAATATATAGTATTCCCGCACCCATGTGACGCAGAAAGTTCCATTTACTTTTCTTGTTTTTTGATAATCAAGAGGTGATATTCACAATGGGCCTCGAGGCCGAGGCAGATAACTCCAAGTAAACAGGTCCCGGCCATCAATGGTGTTAAGAGCCTTCATAAAAAAAAATGGTGTTAGGAGCATCCTCTAACGTAAGCTTGATTCTTGAAGTGAAAAGTGAAATGAAAAAGATTGAGTGAGGAAGGTGACTGAAGGTTGAAGATGATAGTGATGAAGAAGAATGGATGTGAAGTGGTGAATTCTAGCTCATCAAGAAATGAAATTCAATTCTCTCTAATTAAAAGAAGAAAGTGGCCTCGTAATCTTGAAATCTCTAGAGATCAATGTATTCCAGAACCATACCAAAAAAAAATGGCATCCCTTGTTTGTGTCTATGTTGTTCACCAATTAGTGGAGACAGATCCATAACATAAGATCCTCCCCAGAAACCAAGTGAAAAGGCTATATGACAACAAATGACCACTTAGTTATGTTACACAAAGCAGAGAAACCTTCATAAAAGTTTACCCATATCAATCACATGGACTCTTACTGTGCATACTTTATGCATAGACAAAAAGAGATCAACATATATGTTCGTGTGTCCGTGCATGTGCAAGTTCAGTAATACACTCTACTTCCATTTTTTATGCAAGAAAGAAAAAACATCCCTCTTACATGGAAAAAAATGAATTTTGAGTCAAAGTCAGCAAAGACTCTTGTTACAACAAAAAATGATATTTTACAAATAAGTCCCCAAGCAAGCAGCACTTGACCCTTTGCAAATCTTTAAATTCTACATATTAACCTACATCAGTTCAAGTAATCTCATCTTGCTTTAAGGATCACTTAGACAACAAGCAAGTCAAGGCTGTCAAGCTGCTTTTCAGAGGAAACCTTTAGGATGGCAACTACAAAAGCATACCATACTATGGAAGAATATCAAGCAAGCACTAGCATGCAGCTTTTAGACACATCGTTTCACTGCTAAGATTCTATAATTCAAATACACAATAAAGGAAGCATAAATTTGTGACTTCCCCACTTATATGATCAATTCGCATTTGCAATTTCCATTTCATCATCTTTCTCTGGAATCAAAACAGAAGAGCAGTATTGAAGTACCTGAAAGTCCACAAAAGCAACAGGCAGTCCACTCTTCTTTTGCATCTTCAATTTCAAAAATCCTGGACATCTAAACAGACGCACCACAAGTCATATAGCGGTTTCTCAAAATCAAAAATGAAAATTGTTCATGGATTTGTTGCAGCTGACCTTGAAAACAGTTGTATCAGTTCCTCTTCAGTACAAGTTGGACCCAGATTTGCAACAAAGAGAGTCGGGCAAGGAGGATTCTCAGATCCATCAGAAACCATTGCTGGAACCTGCATACATACAAGAGAAAACTTCAGGAAGTAATTTTGATACAGCAATCGATCTGTTGTCTTCTCTGTACATAAACAGAGAAGCCCTACTCATAAAATAATAGCTACTTAAGCAAAAATAAAATAAAATAGAAAAACAAAGGGGGTTCCTGTGGATGAGTAGCATCATAACTTAACAATGTAGAAAGTAGAATTTAGTTTTTCTTTTCGACAGTATATAGTTGCTTCAGCAAGTATGCCCAAACACAAGGCTGCTCAGAATAGATCCTCCCTCGAGGCACTAGCATGTTCTCCATATAAATTACATGTCCTGAATAGATGTGCAGACACACAACTGATATGTATTGTGCACATGGAATTGAGAGAGAGAGAGAGAGATGCATGTATGCACTTTGAATTTCCCTAGAGGTTCATAAAGTGGAAGAGCTCCTAATCCAGAATATGAATCCACTTTGCATCAAAACCGAATCATGAACTCAATTACAAGATGGACAATGGTCCGACGAATTCAACTTACCGATGGTTTTTGGTCAACTGTAGGTTGGTCTGAATTCACAATACTGTTAACAATGGCACCATAAAAGTAAGATCAATGCAGCAAAAAGAAAAGAAAGAAGAAAAATCTGGAAGCTTACGATGTTTCAATGTAGTGTAATAAAGCTGATCAACAAGCGTATACTAGGTCTTAACCAGAAAAATGGGGCTTATACAGGGTTATTTGCAAAATCCTTACTATACTTCAGGCTCAAGATCTACAAAAGGGAGGTAAAGAATGGTGCTTTTAAGAAGTGTGCATTGACCTTTGTGCAGAAGGATAACCATTCATGATGTTGTGACTTGATGTGCCCAACCCAGCGTTAATGCCGCCAATGCCTGTTCGTGTGCAGTTGTGCAAACATGTGCACGGTGAGCAGTTTCGGAAAAGCAGCAATGACTCAATTCAACGCTTGCATGTTAGCATGCCAACATTGATTCAACTTTAACATTAGAACAAAATTCAAAGTGCAAGCTGGTAAGAGAAATATAAGCACACTGAGCCAGATGAAAGGGGAGATATAAAAGCACATACATGTGCTATTGAAAAGTCAGAAATATAGAGCCGCATACTATACAAACACACATGAAATAAGCTAAACATATTGAAGTGGATAACTTACCAGGTACAGAACCTCTTGGACTTGCACCAGGCCCCTTCACTCTCTTATCTATTGAAGGATGGCCTCCACTATCTGAAATTAGGCACTAGTAAGGAAAAGCTTAATGCACCTAATACACACAAATTAACAGCACATCCCATTGCTTAGTCAAGCCAGGAAACAAAAACAGAATCAATTTATCGTACATGGCATTCACTTATGTTTCTACTAGTCTGCACTGCTTAGAAATCCGCTTAAGCGCATTTGGTGGCCCTAGTGCATTCCAGGCATGGTGGCATGAGGATTAAGTAGCTGTCCTTTGTGGAGACCTAAACTTCCCATGTACAGCATTGGATCGACTTATGCGCGCTGTGCACAATTTTTTTAAAATTCCTTTTCTTCTATAATTTTCCCCTTTATCCACCAACATTCTGCTTCTTCTTTCTTGTTTTCTCAACCTTTTCAAGGTAGCATTATATGCAAGAAATTCATCAGAAAAAGAAAAGGGAACTTTGGGGGGTTCAAAGAGAACTTGACAGAGTCTGCCTACCAAGTGTTTGACACTTGCTGCAGCCTATTGGATGAACGCAGAAGCGACTGCTGAGCGGGGATCCTCTCAGGAAACCGGTGACCTTGACAAACAAAAAACTGGACAACCACCAGGATAATGTTGCTTGCGAACATGGTGTAGGTGGTTGAGAAGGAATGGCATCGGGTGCTGGTGAGGATATTGGCACCTCCATTGTAGGTACAGGGAATAACAAGAGACTGGTTACTCCATCAGAAACCTATGCACATCGGATGGACAAGGATAGCTGGTTTTAGTGGAGAGAATAGCTATATGCAGATGGATTTCAGCTTTATTTTTGACAATCTCCAAAGCATGCGGAACAAGCTTCAAATGATTCGCTTTTACCCAGGTAAGCAGACCTCATAAAGTGGTATGGATTTTATCATCAGGCAGAGGGTTTGAAACTGGCAGGGAGGACACTACTGGTCAGTAGATGACAGTGAGGTCAAGGAGTGGTTATTGGAAGTAACGTCCATTATTCCTGTTTGGGTGAGGGTCCTGAACCTTAACCCAGCTCTCTGGCATGAATTGTTCTTCAAGGCCATTGCGGGAGTGTTGGGTGTGTTAAAGGATTCTGATTGTCTATGGATTTCACGTCAGTATTGTATTTAACATGTGTTATGTTTCATTAGTAATAGTTAGTACTAATTAGGAGTAGTTTAGGAAGTCAAGCTAGATAGGGTATAAGTAGGTCATTAGGGTTAATTTTATTAAGTGTGAAGTGTGGCAGGACGGCAGCCCTAGAGGAGCCGCAAGTGCAGATTGGAGGAATGTGTTTTCTTGTAAGTCGATTGTTGATTTTATTAATGAATATTTTTCTTAATATGGTATCAGAGCCTAAATGGTGTTTATTTCAATGATGTTGGTTGAAGAAAATCATTGAAACACATTTTATTTATGTGTGTTGTGGAAGAAATCAGATTGACTGATTCAGTTTGTTTCAGAAATCCGATTAGTGAAGATATGTTGCTGTGATTGTTTCAATTTTCATCAGAAAGTTTGTATATGATCGATTAGATAGACATCATCGACTGGGATTCATGACAGATCAGTTTCACAAACTGTTTCGTGACAGATTTGATTGGCGTCTTCCTGTTTCGCAGAAAAAGAATATACACACTGATCAGATTGTTTTGTAACAAATATGATTGGCGTGAAGTGGTATCTAATTGGTGTCTTTCTGTTTCACAGAAATAAAATATAGAATTCATTTTGGCGTGAATTCTATACACTTGGAAAATACTAAGTTCTATTATACAGAATTCATTTGGCGTGAACTCAATACACGCAAAGCCCAACAAATTTCGAAGGACATTCTTGGGCGTGGATGGCAGGATTGCTTCTAGTGATTGAAATAGAATTACTTATTAGATCAGACTAAGTTCGTGCATTGACAAAACTTTGATAGAGAAAGCTGATTTAGAAACAGATTAAAATTTTTTGTTTGAAGATCTGATTGTAAGCACCCTATTCTCATCTATTTCAGACCATTGAAGCATATCAAAAACCATTATATTACTTGAATCATGGTTGGTAAAGGGAAAAAGGTGAACAGTCTTTTACATAAGAAATAACAGATAATTTTCATATTACGACTACTAAGCTTGATGGCAGAAATTATTTGGAATGGTCTAGGTCTGTAAAACTTGCTATCATAGTAAGGGAGAGATGGGCACATTTAATGGGTCAAACACCAATTCCAGAGACTCATGATATACATTATCCTACGTGGAGAATAGAAGATGCGTTGATATCATCATGGCTACTACAGTCAATGATTCCATTCATTGTGAAAATATTTATGTTTCTTAAATCCACTCATAAAATTTGGTGTACAATTTCCGAAGCGTATTCAAGGAAGAAAAATGTAGAAAAGGAATATGAAATTTTGGAAAAGATCAGAAATTGTAAACAGGGTTCACGTTCTATCAGTGATTACTATGCAGATCTTAGAGGACTTTGGGATGAACTTCTGTATTACACGAGTATCAAATGCTCCTCATGTCAAATTGAAAGAAATACAAAGACTGAAAAGAAAAAAGTATTCGACTTACTGTGGGGTGTAAATTCAGAATTCAAGTCAATAAAACTCAATATCCTAGGAAGAGATGAACTACCACCTTTGGGAACAGTATATTCATTATTAATCAGGGAAGAGGATCGTAGAAATCTTAAAAGGAAGAATATCCCTTCTCCAGATCAACATGCTTTTCAAACTAGAGGAGAAAATACAAATTATCATGGAAGAGGAGGATATCAAGGTCGTGGACGAGGACGTGGCAGATCCCATCCTAATGAAAGAGGCAAACTCATCTGTTCTCATTGTGGGAAATCAAGACACTCAAAGGAATACTGTTGGGAATTACATGGCAAGCCAGACTACTATAAAAATAGAAACCACTTTGTTCATGCTGCCAAGAATTCTACTTCTAATACAGATGGAATGCAGGAGTTTATTAAGAGAATATAAGGATTAGAAACAAGACTATCTCAACAGCCTCAACCTTCTTCCTCCCAAGCTTCAATAGCCCAGGTGATTCACACAGTAAAGGGTAAATCCTCTTATTCTAATCCAAAGACTTGGATAATTGATTCAGGTGCTACAGAGGTTGGAGAATCATCATATTTTTCCGAGTACAGACTTCTTTAAAAGCAAGAGCCTATTAAGTTAGCAGATTGCTCTTACTCGTATATGGTTGGACACGAAAGTGTACCTACATGTTTTGCTAATTTAAAATCAGTTTATCATGTTCCAAGCTTTCCTATAAATCTACTTTCAGTCAGTTCGTTTACTCGTACCATGAAATGCAGTATAACTTTTACATCTACTGGTTGTATATTTCAGGATCTGGAGACGGGAAAAGTCTTTGGTCATGGTAAACTATAGAGGGGCTTATATATTTTGGAAGATCATCTTGAGCATGGAACATCTTATAAAGCTTCAGCTGCAACAATTCAAGATACAGAGATTCGGCTTTGGCATTGCCGTCTTGGTCATTTACCAGTGTCAAAACTTTCTTATGTTCTACCTCATCTTAGAGTCAATAAACATCAGTTTGAATATAAAGTATGTCAGCTTGGGAAACATCAAAGGGTCACTTATCCATTGAGTGACTCTAGATGATCTCAACCTTTTGAGCTTCTTCATTCAGATATTTGGGGTCCTAGTCCTGTTACCTCTTTGTTTGGTCAAAGATACTTTGTTTCATTTATTGATGATTGTACTCGCCTTACAATTATATATTTAATGAAATCAAAGTATGAAGTCTAATCTATTTTTCCAATTGTGCATAAATTCATTCTCTCTCAATTCAATGCTTCAGTGAAAGTCCTTCGTTCAGACAATGGGGGGGAGTACATTAATAAGCAATTAGCAGAGTATTTACAGACTCATGGAATAATCCATCAGCCTTCCTGTTCCTATACTTCTCAACAAAATGGAATAGCTGAGAGGAAAAATCGTCATATTCTAGAGGTAGCCAGGACTCTCTTACTTCAGAACAATGTTCCTAAATTCTATTGGGGAAAAGCAGTTCTTACTGCAGTTCACCTGATCAATAGATTACCCAGTGCTGTACTTAAGGGTGAAAGTACATTGAAGTGTCTCAATAAAGAATCAAAACCATTTCATATAGTTTCCCGTATCTTTGGTTGTACCTATTTCGTACATGTTCATTTACTTAATCGTGACAAATTAGATCCTAAATCTGTCAAGTGCATTTTTCTTGGCTATTCTAACTCCAAAAAGGGCTATAAATGCTATGATCCTCTTGCTAAGAAGATATATGTTTCCATGGATATTACTTTTACCGAATCTATTCCCTATTATACTTCTCAGAGGGAGTCAACTATATCTCAGCAAATTTCTCCGTATATACTACCAGTAGTCCCTGATGATGCCAAAGAAGATACAGATGATAATAGAAATGAGATCAGTGAACATGAGAAGATCCTAATGTATAAGAGAGGATCAAGAAACATTATCTACATTGAAGAAGAATCAGCCCCGGACACAAGCACCAAAGATATTTCCCCTGACTCAGATCCTCATGTAGAAGGGACATAAGACATAGAACTTCCAATTGCTATTCGCAAAGGTAAGCGTACATGTACACGTTATCCGATTTCTCATTATGTCTCATTTGCCAATACTTCTCAGAATTATCAGAACTTTGTTATGAATGCTGAGAAACATAAGATTCCTTCGAAGTTTGAAGAAGCAATCAAATGCCCTCTATGGAAAGAGGCATTTGAAGAAGAATTGCATGCTCTGGTGAAAAACAATACATGGACTATCACACAGCTACCTTCTGATAGGAATATTGTAGGATGCAAATGGGTATTTACTATTAAATATAAGGTGGATGGAACTGTGGAGAGATATAAGGCAAGATTGGTTGCTAAAGGATACTGTCAGTCATACGGCATTGATTATAGAGAAACTTTTGCACCTATAGCTAAGCTCACTTCAGTAAGAATACTTCTCAGTATGGCAGCAAATTTGGGATGGGATATATGGCAACTAGATGTTAAAAATGCTTTCTTCCAAGGAGATTTAAATGAAGAGGTGTATATAGAACTACCTCCAGGAATGAATATAAAAATGTCTGCTAATAAAGTGTGTAGACTCAATAAAGCAATTTATGGGCTAAAGCAGTTTCCCCGAGCTTGGTTTGATAAATTAAGCAAGACAGTTTACAATCTGGAATACAACAAGAGCCTCAATGATCATAAAATCTTCTTCAAGAAAGGAACAAAAATATATATTCTCGTTGTTTATGTGGATGATATAATTGTTACAAGAGATGACCATGAAGAAATATCCAGGTTGAAAATGAATCTTCACAAATAATTTGATCTTAAGGATCTGGGTCAACTTCACTACTTCTTGGGCATAGAAGTTCTCTATTCTAACAAAGGTATATTCCTAACTCAGCGGAAATACATAATGGATCTTCTTGAAGAGACACATATGCTATAATGTAAACTTAGTGATATTCCTATGGAAATAAATCAGAAATTGTTCAGTGGTGATAGTGAAGAGTTCAGAGACATTCATAAATATCAGAAGTTGGTTGGCAAGCTCATATATTTGACTATTACTCGTCCAGACATTACATATGCAGTTGGTATTGTGAGTCGATATATGCATTCTCCTACCAAGAATCACATGGATGCAGTGTATAGAATTCTTCGATACCTCAAATCAACTTCAAGAATGGGTTTACTTTATTCAAAATCATCAAATTTACACATTGAACTTTATTTAGATGCAGACTGGACCGGTTCACGTGATGACAAAAAATCAACTACAGGTTATGTTACTTTACTTGGTGGTAATATTATATCCTGAAAGAGTAAAAAACAGACAGTAGTTGCCAGATCTACAACAAAAGCAGAATAAAGAGCTATAGCTATAGCCATGTGTGAAGTAAAATGGATATCATCATTGATCAGTGATTTTCATCTAATCATTCTATACCACCATACTGTGACAGCAGTGCAGCAATTCAGATGGCCTCTAATCCAGTTTATCATGAGAGAACCAAGCACATAGAAATTGACTGTCATTTCATCAGAGAGAAGATATCTAATCGAGAATTCAAGCTGGAGTATGTTCAATCTATCAAACAGAGGGTTGATTTCTTAACTAAAGCTACTACCAACAGACAATTAAAGTAGACATTATCCAAGTTGGGTGTTATAAACATCCTTCACCCAACTTGAGGGGGAGTGTTAAAGGATTCTGCTTGTCTATGGATTTCACTTCAGTATTGTATTTAACGTGTGTTATGTTTCATTAGTAATAGTTAGTACTAATTAGGGATAGTTTAGGAAGTCAAGTTAGATAGGGTATAAGTAGATCATTAGGGTTAATTTTATTAAGTGTGAAGTGTAGCAGGACGGCAGCCCTAGAGGAGCCACAAGTGTCTCCAATCTGCGTTTTCTTGTAAGTCGATTATTGATTTGATTAATGAATATTTTTCTTAATAGGGTGGAGTTTATGTGACGATGGATGATAACAAGGGGTAAGGAGAGACTTATGATCAAATAAGTGTCAAGCTGACTAGGAATCATCATGTGAGGCAAGAGGTGAACGAGTCAGTGCAAGAAGGAGAAGTGTATTATACAACTAGACTTTGAAGCTAAGGTGGCTTACTACGAGGTGTGTGGGGGTATACATATCATAGAAATGTGGCGTGTGTTATTAAAGCCGTGGAAGGGTTAAAACAAAAACCAAGGTGAAGGTAAATGGTTAATCGAGAGGAAAGAAGGCATAGAGGGCCAAGGAGAAGATAGTCCTACAAGACATGGAGGAAGATATCAAAGAAATTTTAGATCCTCCTATAACAAAGGATGTGAGTAAAGGGAGAGAAGTAGTTGGAGAAGGGGTAGGAAAGGATACATTACAGAGAATAATGGGGATATAAATTGTCATGCCGATGAGCCTTGGAGACAAAATAAAGATAGTCTGGCATTGGTTGTTTCTTCTCAGCCCCCTAGCTTCTTTGGTGAGAATCTAATGGAGCTAGCTAGTGGTCATCAAGCTAAAGTAAATGCTAATCTAGCTACTATGTCGCTGATTGACCTGTACACCCCTGATGGGAAAAGGCCAGAACACCCTTAAACTTGAAGAGAGAGTAGCTGTCGCAGACTTCAGTTTTGAGTCATCAAAGAACACTTCTGCAAGCAACGTGAATACATCTAGTAATCAACAAAAAGGAACTATGGATCAAGATTTTAATCGAAAAGCTCTGGGTTCCCGAGTCTAGAAGATGATCAACCAATTACGGCCATGGACTAAGGTAGGAGAAAAGAGTGCACTTTCAGAAAGAGCCCACTCTGTAGGAGAAGGCAATGTAGATTTCAACAAAGATGCTGACTTGGAATATGTGGGGCTTGGGAAGAGCATGGGCCTGCACAGCATTATTAAGAATGCTCAAGAAACACAAGATTGATGTGGCCTTCCTTCTTAAAAACAAAATGTTGAAAGAGGTGGCCATTGAGACAATTTGAGATGCGGAGTAATTTTAGACAATTTGAGATGCAGAGCAATTTTAATTTAACTCCTTTAGCGAGAGTTATCTATCTAACCAACGAGGAACAATCTTAGTGGCAGAAAAAGAGGCTTCCAACCAAGCATTATTTACTAAGAATAAGGAACAATTGTTACAATTATGCTAACTGGTATCTACATGCATATGCTTATGATCCTAGACGAGCTATATGGGGAGAATTAACTTCTAATATCACTATAGACATTTGGTTGCTAATTGGAGACTGGAGTACGATAAGAACAGTAGAAGAAAGAGTAGGAAGACGGGAATCATTTTTTTACAATGTCCAATAAGCAGCAGGGAAGTGCCTTTGTTGCCAGTCAATTAGACTGGGGGCTGGTGAATCTATCTTGGCTACAAGCACTCCCAACAACTGGGATCAAGTTCCTGCCACGATCTATTTCTGATCATAATGGCCTTCTGGTGGGCTTGGGACACGTTACATGTGTGCAAAAAACTCTTTTCAAATTCTTTGAGATGTGAACCCAAAGTCCAGCATGCAAGCAGATTGTTATACAAGCCTGGAATACCAAGGTTGGAGGTACCGTAATGTTCATAATTGTGAAAAGGTTGCATCAAGTTAAGACCAGCCTCACTACTAGGAATGCTCAAGTTGTGGGTGACAAACAAGTGTGACGCTGAATGTCAAGACCAACTAGAACACAAACAGGCAACCATAGTCTCCATAGATAATAGATAGTTGCCTGAAGAAGAATTTCCTGTTAAGGACCGGCTACACATATTATAGGAACTAGAAGAGTGTTTTTGGAAGCAAAAGTACAAGAACAAATGGTTAGATGAAGGCAACAGCGAACACATTCTTTTATCATGCTAAGTTTGAAAGGAACATAGGCATGAATAACATCAACTGTTGCTTTGAGGTGATGGATCGGAGTGTTCCAATCGGGATAGTATTCAAGAAGAAGCCTTTGTTATAGATTGTTAGGTGTTGTTACGAGTCTTACTGTAGTTATGTTCATTTAGTAGTACTTAAGAATAATTAAGGGTAGTTTAGTCATTCAAGTTAGACAGCTTATAAATAGGTAGATTAGGGTTAAACCTAAAGAAGAGGCTGTATGGCTTCCTGTGTAGGCGTTTTCAGTGTTTTGAGGCAGATATCTGTAAGTTTTTCTTATTTCAATTAATGATGTTATCATTAATAGCCTTGTCATACTTTCAAGCACTATTTACTAGAGAGCAAGCTGATAGATCCAAATGGAGTGGGAAGGCATAATCAAGTGTTTCATAGGCAAAAAATATCAGAGTCCAGTGGAGCCGGTTAGTGATGTTGAGATTAAGGGTACACAAGCTAGGCAGCGGGTATCAGGTGTAAAGACTACAAGCTATGCGTTACTCATAAATGGTGAAGGCAGACATTCCTTTTCAGGATCTCGTGGGACTGGACAAGGAGATCCCATCTCCCCGTATTTATTCTTGTTAGTCATGAAACGATTAATTAGAAGGATGATTAAGTAAGAAGAAAAGAAGCAAATGATGCTTGCTAATTTTAAAAAAATTCAACGGAGTCACTCTCTTTTTTGTGAATGATGCCCCCTTGCTTTTTGTGCAGGACAAGAAGAAATCAGTTCCCAACCTTTTAAAGATCTTTCAAGAGTTTGAGGAGAAATATCACAATAAACTTCTCAATGTCACTGGCACAAGCTAGGCAGTTAGCGTGTCTCAGTGGTGGGCGGGAAACTCAGTTGCCAATAAAGTATCTAGGACCGCCTCTATTTATACAAAAACTGAAGAGAGACTTGTATCAGCCAATATGGAAACTCAGGCAGAATCTCTTTTATTGCTATGCTAAGGGTGGTGCTAACTTCTATACCCTTGCAATGGATGTCCTTTAAGCTCCTTTTAGAGTGTGTTAAACAATTGAGAAGAAATTCTTACGGGAGGAACAAGTGGCAAGAGAGCCATCTACTTGCTTAGTTGGGACTCACTCAGTGTGCACGGTGCAGACCTCAAGGGCAAGGAGGTTTTGGTATTTGGGGAGTTGGGGACGTCAACTAAGCACTATCGTGAAAGAACAGTTGAAAAGTCGCAAGTCAACAAATCCATGGACTGCCATTGTTACTACCGGATACTTAATACTAGTATCTTTTGGTATCCATGGAATGAGCATCCTACTTATTGAGGGTGGAAGTCAACTTTGTATGGTGGTAATGCTTTAGGTTCTCAGGCACACTAGAAACCATGGAAACCGGATTGAGTTCTGGTTTGATCCATGGCTCCCTAGGGGTATCCTGGCTATAACGTTTTGGAATTGGTTAGGGCAGGAGATGTGTGTTATGTTATGCCAACAAGATTTGGAAGCAATAAGTCATTTATTCACTACATGTAAACTTGCTGATGGCATGTGGAAAGAAGTATGCTATATGTTCGGAGGCAGTTGGAAAAGAAGTAAGAATGATGCGGCTTTCCTAAGAAATTCGTGCAAACGGCATTACAAAGATAAGAATAGTAAGCATGTACAGGTTGTTTCCCTTCAGTTAGTGAATCAACATATTTTGGATAAAAGGAACATGATCCTGCATGGCTGAGTGGCGCTTAAGCAATTAATGCCTTAGCCATTAAACGCTGCTAAGAACTATTTACAACATAGGCATTCATTGACACCAGCAGCAAGAATATAGTGAAAAATAAAATTTTGTTGCAGGGCATCCTTACCAGTTCTTGGGCGCTTAGTCCTAGAATTGGACCTGGCCAGATCAACATGCAGTGTTGATCCCAAATCAAGGTCAAACTCCATGCCCTGTTCCCAAGGGGAAAATAAATTTTACATATAAAGGAACAAAGATATTATGATATACAGAAACAGATAGCACTAGATTCATGAAGCATCCAAGAATAATATTCTGCTACACTAAATGAACGAGAGAAACATTAGAATCATTCAAGAAAAAATCATTTAAGCTAAATGAATAACAGCAAGAATTTAGAATCTCATGTGTGCTCCCTCTACCTTCCTATTTGGCTTTTCTAAATCAAAGTTGAGAGCCTATCGTTATATTCCTGCGTTTTAGATGACCACTTGTTGTTTAGGGCTTGAAACCCTTCCTACAGACTTAGAAAGCCACATCTATTGGCTCTCTGACAAAAGATAAGGAGTTCAAATCCATGAACAGGCACGTAGGTGTCTGTTTACATTCGTAACAGACGAACTGAAACCAAACCAGACAGACTGTTTGGATACATCAATTAGGTCATCAAGATGCCAGACGCACAATGGGCTGCCAGCAGCATCGACCATCGGTTATGGGAAAAACACCTACCATAAGGTTCATAACTGCAGCTGTCAAGGTAAAACAGTCCGTTATGGAGATGGCTCTAGACATGGCAAATCAGTGAGCCTGGACTCCAAAGGGCCCCGAGATAAGGTAAGGCATGGTCTTGCCATGCTCATCCGTATCCTAACTCCTACAGTTTCCAGATTAAAGGTTTTCCAATGATGATCCATCCATTCCTTAAGCACAGATGCGTTCAATCTGCAATATGTTTGGGCTTCAAGGAGAAAGCAGAAAGGATCAACTGTGAATAATGCAGCATAGATCCCCGAGGTTTCTTGCTATAATCTTCATATTTTTAGTAACTACGAATAGCCAAACACATACACGTGAACTTTGCCAAAAGCAAAGTTGTTGAAAAGTTACCAAAAATTAAAAAATCCTAAGAGTTGTGACTGAAAATACGGAAATAATCCACCCAAAAACATGCAAGCAAACAATTAACCAACAGAAGCAACCACGTATCGAATTAAGAGTAGAAAGCACGACCATGTCAGATAGAAAACATACATTAAGAGCATGCATTGCCGCAAGTGCCGATTGCTGGTCAGAGAAGACTGCAAACCCAAAGGCCTAATTCATACAATATCAGCAGCTGGTCATTGTAAACTTCATAAAAAATCATCAAATACACGAAAACCCAGAACCAAAAGATAGTGTCAATATCTCCATTGAAATTAAGTTAATTAACCACCAATACTTCACAAAGACAGAATAGTTACATGTGCCGCTGCCAAATAAAGCATCCGGTGTTTCTTGATGAAAGAGATCCTGATTTGAATTCCATAAATTTTATCAAATACACTAAACCCCGGATCCAAAAAGATAGTATCGATATCGTACTTGCTATTAATCACCAGTTCTGCACAAAGACAGCATTATTGCATCTGCCGCACCAAAAAAAAGAAACGGCCCGTATCTCTTGACGAAATATATCCTAATTTAAATTAAGCGTAACCTCTCCATCAAGCAAAATCGGATTTCGTTTGACACCGACAACTACCTATTCTGTCAAACAAAAACATCAGGAACTGCATCCCTTTTATGTCTTCTAACCGTAGAAACGACATGTTATCATCTCTATAAACCTAAATCGCATGGTGGTAGAAGAGAAACCATAGAGAAAGAAAGAGCTACAGATAAAGAAAGGATACCTGAGAGGAATTGGCGTTGGAGTGCTTGATTTGGTATGTCTGGAAGCCATGGAAGTCCCGGAAGAGATTGTATATTTCGCGCGGTTTGACGTCCGCGGGTAGGCCGGCTATGAATA
The DNA here is from genome assembly GCA_036023115.1 of Brasenia schreberi. Lineage (NCBI taxonomy): Eukaryota > Viridiplantae > Streptophyta > Magnoliopsida > Nymphaeales > Cabombaceae > Brasenia > Brasenia schreberi. The sequence continues at coordinate 3,041,108 of JAYKKT010000033.1, forward strand.
GGGTTTTGACATCGTCGGGGTATCCCTGCAGGACATGGTAGGAAGGGGCGTAGTTGGGGTGAACAACCGTCCCAGGTGGCGCCGGCGGTGGCTGTAGATGTTGATGGTGGTGGTGGGCAGGGTGGTGAAGGACGGTTTGCGGCTGCGGAAGATATGGGTAGTAAGGATTCTGAAGTCCCATTGCAGCCCCTCCGTAAGCAGCGGCCATGCCATCCATCTCTCTCTCTCTCTCTCTCTCTCTCTCTCTCTCTCTCTCTCTCCGAACTTTCCTTGCTCTTTCACCTTCTTTCGAGTTTGGACAGCCTCTGGGTTAATAATTTGGAATTGGAATCGGGCTTGATTCGAACGCCTTAGGATCGGGTATGGGAGTCAAAGTAGACCCGTTAACCATCTGGGCCATACCCGCAAGATCTGGACAGCATACAAATTCCGGCGCCGGTGCGCCGAGAGCGTTAGCTCAAGAGCAGGGCAATCTGCCGCTGTTGCTACTGTGAGAAGTTCGACTCCGAGAGTGATGTGTGGGTGGGTGTTAGGCCTCTGCCTCCTCTTCTAACCACAAAAAACTCCAGCACCGGTAAGGTTGAGGCCACAGTCGACTGAATCCGGTTTGCCGGGTCAATAACTTCGTGAGACCCTCTTGAAGCCGAGTTTTGATTAGGATCTGCAAAAGACTAGTGCGAAGATTTATCAGGTGTACTTTTGAAATTGGCTAATTCTCCGCATGTAAGGGATCACCCTTGCGTTAGGCTTCCGACAGTCACCCTAAAACTTTGTCGGATTTTTATACCATGAGCATGTTGAGGCGTTCCCTCTTAGCGACACGCTACACATCTCAAATACAGTAAAAATTAAGAAGGGTCACTACATTTTCGCCCGAATGCAGTGAATAAATTGTAGAGAGTTCCCACATCATGGACAGGTATAAGTAAAAAAGTTAGTACCACTATATTGTCGCCCGAACATAGTGAATAAATTATATAAAGGGTCTCTGTATTTTCAATATAGACGGATGCGACGGGTAAGGAAGTTAGTTTTAGATAATAAAATTCGTATTGGTTCTTTGAATATCAAAACATTATCCGGTAAGCTAATAGAGGTGGTAGATACTATGATTCGGACAAAAATTCATATTATATGTTTACAAGAGACAACGTGGGTTAGAAAAAAAGCAAAGGAGATTGAGGATAAAGGTTTTAAATTATGATACTCAGTAAGAAAAAAGCTCAAAACGGAGTTGGTATTATCATAAATAAATATTTAAAGGATAGTGTAGTAGACATACAACGATATGGTGACGAATCATGATATTGAAATTAGTGTTAGAATTAGAGGTTCTTAATATAGTTTTTGCTTACGTACCCTAAGTAGTACTAGAATATAGTATAAATATGGCTTTTTGGGAAGAGTTAGATAAGGTGATTCAAATAATTTCACAAATATAGATGATTTGTTTAGGAAGAGACTTAAATGAACATGTCAGGAAAGAGGCATTAGGATATCAAGGTATTCATGTAAACTTTGGTTTTGGGATTTATAAATGAGAAAGGTAGGGAGATTTTAAATTTTAATAAGGCATTTGATATCTTTATAGTCAATACAATATTCAAAAAATAAAATTAACATTTAATTACTTATAAGAGTGGCTTATAACAAACACAAATTGATTACTTTATTTGTAGAAAAAAAGGCAGAGGGTGTTATAAATATTGCAAGGTAGTTTTTAGGAGAAAGCTTAACCACCCAATGCCAACTTTTAGTTATGGATTTACAAATAAAAAAATGAACAAATAAGAAAAGAGTGCATTGAGCTATTCATACTAAATGGTAGAACCTCAAAAGCGATAAACAAGATATATTTAAACAGAAAGTCCTTTAAGGAGATGATTGAAATTATGTTGGTATACCTTGTGATATGTGGAACAATATGACTATACATATTAAGAAAGTGACGAAAGATGTTATAAGTAAATCTAAGGGAGGTATAGCGGCACAAAAAGAAGCTTCGTGGTGGAGTGAAGTAGTGCAAAATGAAATCAAAGCAAATAGGACATGTTACAAATTATATTATGGTAAGAAATCTACTGAAACTTTAGAGGCTTATAAGAAAGCGAAAAAGGCCGTCAGTGAAGCAAAAGCTACATTTTTGGAGGATTTATATAAAATACTCAACTCAAAAGAGGATGAAAGAGATATTTTTAGGATATCTAGGGCTAGAGATAAGAAAACTAAAGATTTTAATTCTATTAGATATATCAAAACAATGATGAAAACATTATAGTGATAAATGATGATATAAGAAATAGATAAAAAAAACTATTTTTATAAGTTTTTGAATGAAAATAAAAATATTAGTATTAGCTTAGGAGAGTTAGCCAAATAAGAAAAATATATAAACTACAATTTCTACCGACGTATTCAAAAGAATGAAGTCAAAGAGGCTATGAAGGGTGGTAAATCGGTAGACTAGACAATATTCATATATAAGTTTGGAAAATCATAGGAGAAACAGAATCACTTGGCTCATAAAACTACTACTACTACTACAACTAAGCCTTTTCCCATACTAAATGGGGTCAGCTACATGGATTCTTTGTTTTTTTTTTTCGTAGAATCCATGTTAAGTCCGACAAAGTTTTACGCTGGCTGTCGGAAGCCTAACACAACCCTCCTCCTTTTTCCGGGCTTGGGACCGGCCATGCAAGGGTGATTCCTTACATAGGCGGACTCATAAAACTATTTAATGAAATATGGAAAAACCAAAAGATGATCACAAACAGTATGTTATATGAAAACATGAACAAAAATGGAACCACATTGCGGTTTTGGATTGAAAACAAGAGAGAAACAAGTAAGCCTTTTCCCATATGAGGTCGACTATATGAATTCTTTGTTTCCATAAACTCTGCCTTCACTGCCCCTATAGTGAATCACTAGCATGAAATTAACAACCTTCTTACTGTAGGGATGTCATCCTATAGTTACAAAAGTCGGTGACGAACCATGCTAACATTTAACTCAATCTAAACTAAATCATTCGTCTTCTCCTTTTAACATTTTCACACCGTAATTTTTTATACCTTTTACAAGAGTTTCCCAAAACCATATGGTTGCTTTATGATATTTACTTTTCAACTTTAATGATGTCTTGCCACATAAAATACCTAATATACTTCTCCATTGTTATGTGTAAACACAAAACGTTCTCTCAATATTTTTTTGGTGCTTCATAGCGCAAAAAAACAAGTTTTGATACTTCGTAGCACAAAAACATGATCGAGATTGGTACTGGATCTCAAAAATGGTCACTAGGCCCAAACTTACCTCATTGGAGATATGGTTTAGGCTAAGAATTGCCCTCGTAAGATGGGATGTAAGCTCTTTACATTATTTGGGTCATATGGGGCCGAAATATCCGTCTCTAAAGTGATCATGAATTAAATCTTCTGCAAGCTTGGTACAGACTAGCCTAATAGCAAGTCGCAGCACAATTTGAGTGGCCAATGGGGCACACTAATCCGCTTTGGACCAGGAGAAACCCAACTCAGCTACCTCTGGATGCTTGGCCTTTGCCAATTGAGAGTCCATTCCCTATACCCGCAGCACTTCCACACAGAAAAAGTGGGCCTTCATCAACAGCACCTAACGGTAGGTACACGCTGCAGGGAAGATGGCAAAGAAAAGTTTCTACCATTGATGGTTCAAGCCAGAAATAGTGACAGACATAACTAAGAACTAAAGGAGCTTTTCTTTTCTCATAGATGCACAGAGGATAGAGCTTTACACCCCCCCACCCTCCCCCCACCCCACACACACAACTGGCATTTTGGTATATTCAGTTGTCCAAGCAGCTTTTGCTGGTAGACATCGAATAGCAAAAGGACACTCGAAGAGCCACCAACCAGGTTGTCGAACCGCCAATACCGGACAAAGAATCTTCCAATGCTAATATGCACCTTAGTACCGTGTGCGACTAATCCTGCAGATGATAAAATCTAGCAAGACATAAAGCCTTTCATTTCTTTGACAATTCCACCATCCCCCCATGTTCGATAATCCAGTAACACGCCTTATAAGGTTAAAATTACCTCCACAACACCGTCTTCCACTTAAGAGGTTGATCCTTTTGCTGTTAGTCAGTAGAGTTATAAGACGTACACATCTAGCTTTCATGTATTTTATGGAAGTTGGAAGTTCAAATATCCAACAAAATAACATCCTTCAAGTTCAAAGCTAGAAATCCACGAGAAAATAAAAAAGATAAAAAGAGGAGAGGCTGAAGCTACCCGAATTTTGTGTATGTATCAATATCATGTACAATGTTATCACCTCCGACGTAAACAGAGACACCAAAATGAGAGAAAGCCAAACATAAATACCTCAGACAAATTAATATGATCCAAGTTTGATACAGAAGAACCGTCAACCAAATTCACACAGTCCAATCCATCAAAGGCAGTAACATGGAGTTGAACTGTCCACCAAATAAACATTTTGGTGAATATCTACGTGAAAAGATCAAATTATATGAGGGGAGGATATTGTTTGGACTGCTGCCTAATTCGTCTTTTGTACTCGGCTGGTTCCTGCATTTGCATAGCAGAGAACTCCATCTTAGTACTCCAGAACACATTATCAAAGCATTTGAACTAAAATATAAACCGTTGTTAAACCTGTATAAAGAGATGATAGCCATCTGTCTGAGCAGGATCTGCTGGATTTGGTTGATCAAGCAAATCCTGAATTCCGATGAGGATCTGCTTCACTGTGATAGCAGGCCTCCATCCCTGCACAACCAACCCAGTTTGTGGAGTGTTGTTAGTGTGCCAATCATTTGAAGTGCACAAATTAGCAGCAAATGAACTTCATGACTGAAATTGTTTACATTCGCTGCGTATACGATTTCCATGCTCAGGATTGTGATGGTCAAGTCAAACCCATCCATCCACCTGAGGGCCGGCTCAGGCCACAGTCCCCAGTCACCAGGAAACCGTTTCAGAAAATGATAAAATTACAAAATTTTGAGGCACAATGATCACAAGAAATGATTCAACTTACACTGTCTTCATTAAGAATAGAGAGACACACAGTTCCAGATGGATAAACATTGGGGTGGAAGAAACCTGGTGGAAACTTGCATTTTGGCGGCTTGCTTGGATAGTCTTCACTAAAGTGGAGTGTTATGGGGAAGTAACCTCCTTCCCAGTCGGTCTGTAACATTAAGCATCACGTATCATTCTAAATGCTGATATTTAGTTCCATGCACAAACTTCTGAAACTCAGGAGAAGAAGGCATCATGAAGAAGTCAAGACAAAATCATACAACATTTATGCCTTCGACAACAACTAAGCCCTTTTCCATTTTCCATTCTAGATAGGGTGCTACATGTATTCTTTGTCTCCATAGAGCCCAATCCTTAGTTATGCTAGGAGTTAACTTAACATAAGCTAGATCATTCTTTATTGTTTATTTCCGACACTTTTGTAATCTTCCTCTTCCTCTTTTAAGATTTTCACAATCTAGTTTCTTATACCTTCTTACCAAAGCTTCCTTTGATTGTCTATTTACGTGTCCAAACCATCTTAAATGATTTTTTTCTCATTTTATCATCTACTATAAAATACGAAACGTATCATACCATATTGTGAGAATTACGATACGATACACTACATTTTTTATGATATAGTGTATCGGCCTATATCACTTGTACCATATACACTCCCATTTAAAAAAAAATCTTCCTCGAAATGTGATGTGATGTTGTCTCTTTTGGCAAGAGAGACTTCCTATCTTCAAAGGTGATCTCCTCATAATAAAAATAAGCAATTTCCAAAGTTTTCATTAACGAGAAAGGCAATTTTCTTTAGTAACTTTTCAATTATGATCACGTCCAGCTTTGGTCAGTTGAAAAACTATTTATGCCTGAGTTTGGAAACTCCAAGGACAACTCAATACCTTCCCAACCGAGTTCCACCATACCACAAATTAGGATACTAGTCTAACATATAATAGTTCTTGATTTTTATTGAATCTTTTAATTTTCTTGATTTTTATAATATTTAAAAAACTACAATACGGTATGTTACACCTATCTCTTGAAGAAAAATGATACACGATACTATATTGTTACTGTACAAACAACACTGCACGAGACCAATGTGAATGCTTGTACCTTTTTGTTCAACCACTTGTGAAATATGCGTGGACAAATCAACAACAACAACTAAGCCTTTTCCCATACTAGACGGGGTCGGCTACATGGATTCTTTGTTTCCACAGTTCCCTATCGTGTGCCATGTTAGCAGTTAACTCACAATAAGCTAGATCATTCTTTATTATTTCTTTCCAACACTTTTGTGGTCGTCCTCTACCTCTTTTAATACTTTTCAAATTTAGTTTTTCTAACCTTCTTATAGGTTCTTTTGATCTTCTTTCTATATGTCCAAACTCCAAACCATCTTAAACGATATTCTCTCATTTTATCCTCTATTGGTGCCACTCCTAATTTGTTTCTAATAACCTCATTATGTATACGGTCTTTTCTTGTATGACCACTCATCCATCTCAACATCTTCATTTCTGTCACAGACATCTTTTGTACATGTTGATGATTAAATGCCCAACACTCATAACCAAAAAACATGGCAGGCCTAATTGCTGCTCTATAATATTTACCTTTTAACTTTAATGGTATCTTCTTATCACAAAGAATACTTGATGCTCCTCTCCATTTTAACCAACCAGCATTAATTCTATGCGTAACATCTCCATCAATTCTTCAATCACTCAGAAAAATTGACCCTAAGTATTTAAAACTTTCCTTTTGGGGATGCAATGTGTGCCAATTTTAATTTATATGTCATCTGAGATAACCAAATCATCAAACTTACATTCCATATATTCTGTTTTTGTTCTACTAAGTCGGAGGCCTTTGTTTTCTAATGTTTCTCTCCATAGTTCCAATTTTCTATCAACTTTTTCCTTAGACTCCTCCACTAATACAATGTCATCTACAAATAACATACACCAAGGTACTTCATCTTGAATATGTTTTGTTAACTCATCCATCACCATTATAAATAAGTATGGACTTAAAGTTGATCCTTGATGTAACCCAATATTAACTTCAAAGAAGTCTGTCGTTCCTTCATGAGTCCTCACACATGTTTTTGCACCATCATACATGTCTCTTATAAGGTTAATATATGTCAATGGGATACCTCTTTTTTCCAAAGTTCTCCAAGGAACCTCCCTCGGTACCCTATCATAAGCTTTTTCTAGATCAATAAATATCATGTGAAGGTCTTTCTTTTTTGCTCTAAAATGTTCCATAAGACGTCTCAAAAGGTGAATCGCTTCAATAGTAGATCTACCTGGCATAAATCCAAATTGGTTCTCTGTTGTACTTGATACTTGTCTTAACCTACGTTCGATAATTCTTTCCCATAATTTCATAGTATAACTCATTAACTTGATACCTCGATAATTCACACAATTTTGAATGTCTCCCTTGTTCTTATATATGGGTATAAGTGTACTTACTCTCCATTCTTCGGGCATCTTTTGGTTTTTCCATATTTCATTAAATAGTCTTGTGAGCCAAGTGATTCCTATTTCTCCTAGTATTTTCCAAACTTCTATAGGAATATTATCTGGTCCTATCGATTTACCACCCTTCATATGTTTAAGAGCCTCTTTGACTTTATTTTTTGAATATGTCGGTAAAAATTGTGGTTTATATACTTTTCTGATTTGGCTAACTCTCCTAAGCTAATACTAACATCTTTATTTTCATTAAAAAGATTATAAAAATAGTTTTTCCATGTATTTCTTATATCATCATTTGCCACTAGAATTTTTTCATCATCGTCTTTTTTGCATCTAACATAATTAAGATCTTTAGTTTTCTTATCTCTAGCCCTAGCTATCCTAAAAATATCTCTTTCACCCTCTTTTGAGTTGAGTTTTTTTATATAAATCCTACCAAATTTTAGCTTTTGCTTCACTCACGCACTTTTTCGCTTCTTTCTTTGCTTTCTTATAAGCCTCTAAAGTTTCACTGGTTTTCTTAGCATAATGTAATATGTATCATGCCCTCTTTGCCTTGATTTTATTTTGCACTACTTCACTCCACCACCAAGCTTTTTTTTGTGCCGCTACACCTCTCTTAGATACACCTAACACATCTTTTGCCACTTTCCTAATACATATAGCCATATTGTTCCACATATCACAGGGTGTACCAACATAATTAAAACATCTCCTTGAAGGACTTTCTGTTTAAATATATCTTCTTTCTTGCTTTTGAGGTTCCACCATTTAGTCTGAATAGCTCGATGCACTCTTTTCTTCTTTGTCCATTTTTTTATTTGCAAATCCATAACTAAAAGTCGATGTTGGGTGGTTAAGCTTTCTCCTGGAAAAGCCTTACAATCTTTACAACACACTCTATCTTTTTTTCTACAAATGAAGTAATCAATTTGTGTTTGTGATAAGCCACTCTTATAAGTACTTAAATGTTCATCTCGTTTTTTGAAGATTGTATTGACTATAAAGAGATCAAATACAACAACAACTAAGCCTTTTCCCATACTAGACGGGGTCGGCTACATGGATTCTTTGTTTCCACATATCCCTATCGTGTGCCATGTTAGCAGTTAACTCCCAATAAACTAGATCATTCTTTATTGTTTCTTTCCAACACTTTTGTGGTCGTCCTCTACCTCTTTTAATACTTTCGGAATTTAGTTTTTCTAACCTTCTTACAGGTTCTTCTTTTGATCTTCTTTCTATATGTCCAAACCATCTTAAACGATGTTCTCTCATTTTATCCTCTATTGGTGCCACTCCTAATTTGTTTCTAATAACCTCATTATGTATACGGTCTTTTCTTGTATGGCCACTCATCCATCTTAACATCTTCATTTCTGTCACAGACATCTTTTGTACATGTTGATGATTAACTGCCCAACACTCAGAACCATAAAACATGGCAGGCCTAACTGCTGCTCTATAATATTTACCTTTTAATTTTAATGGTATCTTCTTATCACAAAGAATACCTGATGCTCCTCTCCATTTTAACCAACCAGCATTAATTCTATGTGTAACATCTCCATCAATTCTTCCATCACTTTGAAAAATTGACCCTAGGTATTTAAAACTTTTCTTTTGGGGAATGCAATGTGTGCCAATTTTAATTTCTATGTCCTCTGAAGTAGCCAAATGATCAAACTTACATTCCATATATTCTGTCTTTGTTCTACTAAGTCGGAGGCCTTTGTTTTCTAATGTTTCTCTCCATAGTTCCAATTTTCTATTAACTTTTTCCTTAGACTCCTCCACTAATACAATGTCATCTACAAATAACATACACCAAGGTACTTCATCTTGAATATGTTTTGTTAACTCATCCATCACCATTATAAATAAGTATGGACTTAAAGTTGATCCTTGATGTAACCCAATATTAACTTCAAAGAAGTCTGTCGTTCCTTCATGAGTCCTCACACATGTTTTTGCACCATCATACATGTCTCTTATAAGGTTAATATATGTCAATGGGATACCTCTTTTTCCAAAGTTCTCCAAGGAACCTCCCTCGGTACCCTATCATAAGCTTTTTCTAGATCAATAAATATCATGTGAAGGTCTTTCTTTTTTGCTCTAAAATGTTCCATAAGACGTCTCAAAAGGTGAATCGCTTCAATAGTAGATCTACCTGGCATAAATCCAAATTGGTTCTCTGTTGTACTTGATACTTGTCTTAACCTACGTTCGATAATTCTTTCCCATAATTTCATAGTATGACTCATTAACTTGATACCTCGATAATTCGCACAATTTTGAATGTCTCCCTTGTTCTTATATACGGGTATAAGTGTACTTGCTCTCCATTCTTCGGGCATCTTTTGGTTTTTCCATATTTCATTAAATAGTCTTGTGAGCCAAGTGATTCCTATTTCTCCTAGTATTTTCCAAACTTCTATAGGAATATTATCTGGTCCTACCGATTTACCACTCTTCATATGTTTAAGAGCCTCTTTGACTTCATTCTTTTGAATACGTCGGTAGAAATTGTGGTTTATATACTTTTCTGACTTGGCTAAATCTCCTAAACTAATACTAACATCTTTATTTTCATTAAAAAGATTATAAAAATAGTTTTTCCATCTATTTCTTATATCATCATTTGCCACTAGAATTTTTTCATCCTCGTCTTTTATGCATCTAACAAAATTTAGATCTTTAGTTTTCTTATCTCTAGCCCTAGCTATCCTAAAAATATCTCTTTCACCCTCTTTTGAGTTGAGTTTTTTATATAAGTCCTCCCAAATCTTAGCTTTTGCTTCACTAACGGCCTTTTTTGCTTCCTTCTTTGCTTTCTTATAAGCTTCTAAAGTTTCACTAGTTTTCTTAGTGTAATGTAATTTGTAACATGCCCTCTTTGCCTTGATTTTATTTTGTACTATTTCACTCCACCACCAAGCTTCTTTTTGTGCCGGTACACCTCCCTTAGATACCCCTAACACATCTTTCGCCACTTTCCTAATATGTATAGCCATATTGTTCCACATATCAGAGGGTGTACCAACATAATTCCAAACATCTCCTTGAAGGACTTTCTGTTTAAATATACCTTCTTTCTCGCTTTTGAGGTTCCACCATTTAGTCCGAATAGCTCGATGCACTCTTTTCTTCTTTGTCCATTTTTTTATTTGTAAATCCATAACTAAAAGTCGATGTTGGGTGGTTAAGCTTTCTCCTGGAATTACCTTACAATCTTTACAACACGCTCTATTTTTTTTCTACAAATAAAGTAATCAATTTGTGTGTGTGATAAGCCACTCTTATAAGTAATTAAATGTTCATCTTGTTTTTTGAAGATTGTATTGACTATAAAGATATCAAATGACATAGCAAAATTTAAAATCTCCCTACCTTCCTCGTTTATATCCCCATAACCAAAGTTTCCATGAATCCCTTGATATCCTAATGCCTCTTTACCGACATGTCCATTTAAATCTCCTCCTAAACAAATCATCTCCCTTTGTGGAATCTTTTGAAACACCTTATCTAACTCTTCCCAAAAAACTGTCTTTATACTATCTTCTAGTCCTACTTGGGGTGCGTAAGCACAAACTATATTCAAAACCTCTGCTCCTAACACTAATTTCAATGTCATGATTCAGTCACCGTATCATTGTATGTCTACTACACTCTCCTTTAAATCTTTATTTATGATAATACCAACTCCGTTTCGGGCCTTTTCTTTACCTGAGTACCATAATTTAAAACCTGTATCCTCTATCTCCTTTGCTTTTTCTCCAACCCATTTTGTCTCTTGTAAACATAGAATATGAATCTTTCTCCGAATCATAGTATCTACCACCTCCATTAGCTTACCCGATAATGTTCCGATATTCCAAGAACCAATACGAATCTTATTATCCCCAAAACAGTCTCTTCCTAAACAAATCATCTCCCTTTGTGGAATCTTTTGAAACACCTTATCTAACTCTTCCCAAAAAGTTGTCTTTATACTATCTTCTAGTCCTACTTGGGGTGCGTAAGCACAAACTATATTCAAAACCCCTGCTCCTAACACTAATTTCAACGTCATGATTCGGTCACCATATTGTTGTATGTCTACTACACTATCCTTTAAATCTTTATTTATGATAATACCAACTCCATTTCGAGCCTTTTCTTTACCTGAGTACCATAATTTAAAACTTGTATCCTCTATCTCCTTTGCTTTTTCTCCAACCCATTTTGTCTCTTGTAAACATAGAATATGAATCTTTCTCTGAATCATACTATCTACCACCTCCATTAGATTACCGAATAATGTTCCGATATTCCAAGAACCAATACGAATCTTATTACCTTGATATTTAGATACCCTCATTCCAAAGTCAAGTTTTTTATTTTCTTGATAGATGCAAAAAAAGATGGATTTCCTCTCCTACACATGTGATAATGTCAGTGAATTTCTTTACCCGCCACTACAACTTTCTAAAGCTGAAAATGAATGACTACTTGCTAGTATTTTGCCATGAGAGTTCGAAAAAGTAAGAATATATGCAATTGGTGCAACTAGCCTCAAATTAAAGCTTGTGAGAAAAATGTGAAAGCTTGCATCTTTTCATTCAACCACTTGTGAAGTACGCATGAACAATTGTTCTGTTGACATAGCCCATTCTGCTATATGCAAAAAAAAGATGGACAATTAAATGAGGACCTGCTGTCCTAATTTAAATGCCAGCAGAAAGTTGATAATTTCTGGTAAAGCACCGTGTGCCACATGTCCTGTAATATCACAATGGCTCAATGAACTCTCCTTTACACTCTTTGCCGAATACTCATTATCAATATCCTTCATCTTGTTTCGTTCTAATATATATACAAGTTGTCAGTGAGAACCTGCTGGCAGCACAAACCAAAAATCCATGATTTAAGCGTCTGATAGTGAAAGAGCTGCTGGCTATTCTTCATTTGCGTGAAATTGCTAATCATTGCCTGCCTACCACATTTGTCAACATAGAGATTAATAATTGATGAATCATGAATGTCTTCGCAACTAAAGCCTATCTTGAATTTTCTAATTTATTTCTACACTGTTTCTTCACAAACATTACAATTACCATCTTATATCATAACACCACCAAGTTGCAGGCTCTGATTCTCTAATTTTAGGTTACATTTACGTCACAATATGACTTTTTCATCAACCCTAACGGGGTTCCTTTAATGCATCATACCAAAACCAAAATCAAGCCTCCTCCCACACAGTGGGGTTGGCTTCATGGTTTCTATGTTACAGAGACACTTCTATTTAGGCACTACACCCATGAAGGAAACTCCAACAATCAACACCCATTCTTTTCCATGTCCAACACAGCATGTATATATACATATATATGTGTGTGTATATGTATGTATGTACTCTGTGTGTCACTGAGAAATTTCATGAATAAAGACCAGTTATTACCTTATTAGTGAATTAATTTATGAAAAGAGTATTTTACTTTAACTTTTGCTTTTATGAGATGTTATCAATTATATATAATAACATATATAAATGATATTGTTTCCTGCGAATATGATTTTTGAAGATTGTGGTGTCTTGCACCAGCACATGCACCAATGTGATAACATGGTCTCTGTAGTATCGTGCTCAATGTTGTACCATTTGCATTTACCTCCAGAAAAGAAGGATCTTATTTTACAGTTCCCTTCCCATTTTTTAGGCTCTTCCATACCTCCTCAGAAGCATTGAATTTCTTTTCCTTCTTACAAAAGCTGATACAACTTACCATTTTAGCCAACCTCCACTACTTCTATCCGTGAGGCCTCCATCTCATTCTGTAAACACATGGACCCTAAGTATTCATATTTATCTTTCTTGAAATTGCAATTAGCCGAAATATTGAGTTGCAAAAATATAGATTTTTCTATTTGTTCCACTATGTTGAATGACTATTACAACACAGACCAGTCAAATTGGCCACCGTACAGGCTAGACTCAATAAGTCGATATTCAGAATTTAGGATGAACCAGAAAAATAGTGCCTTGGGGCCAACCATTTACCTCCCACGATTGAAAAATGCAAGTTTTATGAATATTCAATATTCTAAATATAAAGAAACTCTACATGGAGTCTGACTAGTGAATCCAAAACTTTGGACTGTCCGAAGACATGCAATGAAGAGTGTTGAATTGAATTACAATTATCAAAATTCAGGCTGGAAATAATAACCCCCGGCAATCATGTCATTTCTGCATAAACTCTTGTACGAACTACAAAGTATAGTCCCCCCCCCCCCACACACACACAAAAAAGATAGTATTTACTACCACCAATTATTTTACAAGGCGCATAACAAAAGGTAAAATCTAACCATTTCTTGCAAAATTAAAACCGTATCAATCGGAAAGGAGAAACCACAGTGCAAATGTACAAACATAGCACATCCAATAGTATGCAAAAGAGAACACTAAGACGTGGACAAAAACCGAACCATACACATCGGTAGACAAATCACTAAATCGCTAAACAACCAGCGTAGCTTCAATAAAAAAAAGGAAACAGGAACCCACAAAAGCCAGAAGTCCTCTAGACGGCCTGCCCTAATCACCACCGTCCTCCCTCAAATACACGAGACTGGAGCAGACAAACCTCTCCATATATGGGGTGACCATCACCCTCGAACTAATCGAATAAGAAACAAAGAAAACAACCCCAGTCAGGCCCGAAAGAAATACTCACAGCCGCTTTCCCCGGGATGATGCAGTGCCAAACCATCAAGTTCACGGTCCCATCTTGCTGCGTCTCCGGCTTCGCCACAAAACCCTAACGAAACAAAAAAAAATTGCCTCATACCAGAAGTAGAAGCCCCACAAAGAGAGGCAGGGAGACAGAGACAGATAGACGGACATGAGGATGATTCTTCCGCCACGCTTTCCTCTCCTCCGCGAGTCGACCACGAGCAATGCCTCCCGACATTCCGTCCTTTGCGTCTGTAAGTCAGCAAACCCAAGACAGCGAGACAGAGAACAAAACCCCTCCTTTGAAAATCTTCCTCTTTATTCAAAACTCGGAAGGCAAACGACGAGTCCAGCCCCTGAAATATCATGCCGGCGGTCTTAGATTAGTAAAATTCATTTATGCGGTTCAACATTTTCCTATTAAAAGTTCCTACTTTTTACGATACAAACTCGTCATATAAACTTACAAACCATACTATAATTTCTTTTTCAAAAAGAGAGAAAAATATTATGGTTTCTATCAGAGATAGTGTACCTAAAGTATCAAATGATCTGATAGAGTATGCATTGCTTGCATGAAGTAACTTCCATCTTGTCGTGTCCATGTTTGTTTAGCATGAACTTGCACTGAAAAGATCGCATCTCTTGTCCTTGTTTGTGTTTGATCAATGATGTGTATAGGTGCACACGAACCGAATTGGTTAGGGACATCTTACACAATTTGGCATGGAAGACTTGACCTAGTACTTAAAGCCTAGTGCACATTTCATAGTTATCATAAGAACTTGATCAACCTAGATTAGAACTTGATTATCTCCCCAAACAAGCCTACACAATTATAGGCCTCCCCTTTCACCAAAATTAAGAAATTTCCAACAAGCTTCACGGGCTTCAAAACCAAGGAGTAAAGGGAAACTTCGCACACCATGGCAGGAACCAACCCGTTAAAAATTACAAATGGATGACTGATGCGGACATGCTTGAAAATACGTGCACCAATGGGTAATTTCCGAAGTCTTGCGTGGGAATTACGCAATGACCTAATGAGCTTATCCAGCAGGTGGCTTTCGCTGACCCAATGGAATCCCACTAGTAACTTGATTCGGACGTAGCACAATAATTTGAACCGGACAGATCCGATACGGGCGGATATTATTTGACCCCATGGTGGTTTGGTCTCGACCCGGAAACCCGAAACTGACACGGAAACGGTGAAGAGGGTTTAGCTTAATTAGCACTTAGCACCCGATAGCCTTACTGAGTCCATCAATCCAAACACAAGGACACGAGTAGGGGTGATAAATTTGGACCCAACACGATAGACTGACCCTAAAATTCTGTTTTGGAACAGGAGGATTATATTCAGGTCAATCTTTATGTGATATATACAGAGACGGGGAAAGAGAAGGCAATCTTTTAGATGAATGATAGAGATGCGAATTTAAAAAACAAAAAACATATCTTTTAGATGAATGATAGAGATCTTAATTTAAAAAACAAAAAACATATAAACAATATTAACTTGATATGTACAATTCTAACCCAGCTCAAGGATTGGGTTCGAATATGGAGAGAAGGTACCTAACTAATACCTACCCCAGCCCTCACCTACACACATATAGCGATTTGAATTTAGAAAATAAAATTTATAAATGTAATGGCAATGGGGGCAAGCTATGAACAGGTATACCTATACTCATTTCAAACAAACCTAAGTTTGCATTTTTTTTGTATGAACAACAAGACAGATGTGGAGTAGAAATAAGGCGTATACATGATTGAGATTTGTTTGAGTATGATAACACTTTAACTTGCTAATATATACCAGACTCCTCGTACTGTATATCATGATATATATGTATGTACTTTTATAGTATAGTATTCATTACAATATATATATATTTTGCATATAATACATGTATAATATATAAACATTAAATATTTACCTAGTGCATATATTTGGTATAATTTTATACCTGAACTTGATACTGGTCGGGTCTGGGTCCAAAGAACAAGATAAAAAAATCGGATCAGATTCGGATTAGCTTTCTTTCGACACGAAACCGAAGTAACCCGACCCAATGACTCGATTTGGCACCGTATGTGGGGGGAGGGAACTAGAAGGATCTGCTTGATTCGATTCGAGTTATGGGTGGTGCAAAAGCAGCAGGAGCGACGCCGTGAGAGAGAGAGAGAGAGAGAGAGAGAGAGAGAGAGAGGATGGAGATGGATGTCGAGGCTCCCGCTTCTTCATCCTCTGGTCAGAATGACGGATCGCAGGATGTAAGAAACATGTTAGCGTTGGCTCGTGAATTTATCAACCAAGGGAATCCCTCTCATGCTCTCCAAGCGGTATGTATTTTACTCCCTCATCCCTCTTTCTGTACCATCAAACCCGTCTTTTAATTATATTTTAGTTTTTTATTTATTTTCTTGGGTCTTAAGATCATATAGGATAATAGGAATGATGGCTTCCCATTTTGTTTTGTGAATCTTGCTGAAATACTTTCTTTTGTTTATGGGTATCTATTCTTGGGTTGTAAGATTAGATAGAACGATATTTTTTGGTGGTTCGTCAGACAGAGCCGCTATAGGTTATGTAGCTATCATAGTGGAAATAGGTGTGTAAAAGAAAGATATGGACTGTAATTCTTGGGCTAAGAGTTGAGTAGTTCTGTCTTGTAGAGATGTTATTCTTTTATATAAAGATGCCATGGAAGCCAAATTATTTAGGATTGCGTTATGCGAAACGATTCACCGTTGCGTTGGAATAGATTTTGAGGATTGTCAATGGGAATTATTGATGCTGTGGTATCAGGAGGATTGCAGAAACTCAAAGATGAGAAGATAACCGTAGCCGGTTTCTGATTTCTCCGAGTTAGTTCTTGACACGAAATTGCTAGTGTACTAAAATACTTCTGGTACACGGAAATTGGCTTGTTTCTTATTTTTTTCGTTCCTGGTGATTGGAAGCGAGCCATTAGAAAGAATAAAGACGAGTGGGCAGGTCATTGGCAGCGTTGCGGTCTTTTTCATTGTCTCCCATAGTAATGATAGAAATCTATGAAATTGATCATCTTATGTGAGAACAACCGAGAATACAATAATGTTTTACTGTGTAATAGGATAAGTCATAGGAAGGCACCGATGAGAAGATCGGCTCCCAGCCCCCAATGATTTCCTATATGCAAGGTGCAATTGCGTTTTCTTACTACATTTGATTTAGGCTTCTAAATGAGATGATTGGAAGATAGAAGCTGGAAACACTGATTTATTAGAAGCCTTGCAGGCTGATGGCATTCTACCGATAGCAATCAAAGGAACCTATTCAATCCTCGGTGAGAACAAACGAAAAAATAAGTGTATGTATAATGATTGGTAGTGATCTAAGACATTAGAAATGCCAACGGGAAAAGTTTGTTTCAGCCCATAACAATCTCCAAGGTGCAAAATGCAATCGACTTTTCTCGCAGACATTTTATTTGAAATTGTCAGGCTATGCCTTGCTGACATTGTTGTAGATTTGTTTCCTCTGAAAGTCCAGTTTCATTAAGAAGTTGCAAACAGTGCATATGCTCCGGCAATGATCTGGATGTAGGTGAGAATACTTTGTGGTAATGCATGACAGTGTGGGTCCATTGGAAAGGAGGTGAAGGAGAGTATGGTTGAAGGATATGAAGGGTGATTTGTATAAGCTCTCCCAATTCATGGAGGGTAAGGTCTTCGATGTGAATCTTCTTTCTTTTGTGACTAATATATTATATGTTCTTTTGATATCACCTTAAGCCACTCTTGGTAGCGTACGACCAATTACAAGCTGAACTCAAAGAGGTATTACGCTGGTTATGGGGTATTGCCAAGTCTGTTGCATCAAATAAGGCACAAAGAGAAGCAAATAGCCTCATCTGCATGTTTGGTAAGCGAGAAGCACAAAGTAGGAATTGTTTTTTTTTTGTGTGTGGTTTGTGGTGGAGTTTAGAGAATAGTTTACATTCAACTCTGGAGGACAGGATGCATTGCCCTAAACTTTCCAGTTATAGTTCAGTAAGCCTGGTAAGGTGCTAGCTGCTTTATCTCAGAAGCATCGACAAAACTTATCTGATATTTAAAAACAGATATTGACTTGACACTTGAGTGAAAATTACAGATATAATCAGTGATTTCCCTTTGTTCCTTGTATCTCTTAACTAATGAATCTTTGCACGACTGCACTTAAACAATGAAGCTTGCTTGCAAGTTACCCCCAGCATGGATTTGGACTCCACTCATGAGCTGAAGCCTAGAATGGCTTAGCCTCTATGAACCATATAAGGTGTTCCAGGCTCCCAACCTTGTTTGTGGAGGAATTTGTGGGACTTTAAGATCATGTTCATTCCTCTGTTGTTCACTTATTACAAGATGCTCAACACAAAAAGTGACTTGTGCAGGTGGTGATGGCGGTGAAGTCATATGGGGGAGATGATGCGGTTTTGGGAACATTGACCAGAGCCCGAGAACTATACAGGAAAAGGATTCAAGAAAATGCTGCTGCTGATGAACTTGCATCGTTGTTTGCTGAATGTGCTATTTCTCAGGCACAACCATTAGCCCCTGAGCCAAGACCATTTGACACTAATATATCGCCACTTAGCCCAGATGCTGAAGGGCACTCAATACTTGCGAAATCTGGAAGAAAACAAATAATGTTGGACGCTTTTGCAGATGGTAGCAGCTTCATTTGTTTGCAATGCGGAGGTCTGGTTAGCAATCTACGGAAAGATGAGCACCTTGCATACTGGTGTTGCTCGATTTGAGAAGAGGGGCAAGACCATGTTTCTGTCATGGATCTGGTCGCCATTTATTGCTTTTCTACTCTAACGTGTTACCAGAAGCCAGTGTCAAGCAGTTTCAGGTGTGCTGGACAAGTCATATTTGTACTATCATATAATGCTGAAAGATGTTGGTGGCAAGGCATTGTGTTAATCCTTCGGGTAAACTTGGTGTTGATAATGATCACGTAATCTGTTTGACCATGCCAAAGGCGCAGATGATCATCATCTTTTCTCTCCCATCAACTGTATTGATTGAATCCCTTTTCTGCTTCATTCTTTTTTGCATTCATTTGCTGTTCTGCACCTGTCCTTTCTAAGGTTCTTGCTTTTATTTAGCCTGCATTTCATCATTGGTTGGAAATTTTGGATCTGCTCTTTGACTCATAATACTGACATGTAGTTAAGGTTTGAGGAACTAATTCATTGTCAATAACACGATAACTCCTTAGATGCCTACAGGAACACATCAACTGGGGGACTCGTAGTATAAAATAGCTTGAATGCATGGTTTTGGATTTGTTGTTTTTGATTGGCAAGCAGGGGTTAGACCGACAGTACCAGACATGCATGGCGCCGGATCTCAAGCTCTTGACATTCAATTAGTGGGTCTTCTAACATAAACCCTGGCCAAGAAAGCCGACCTCCTTGTGACACTGTCTCTCGTGTTTAATTGTTAGATTTATTGATTGCCTTGAATAACTCCGCCCATGTAAGGGATCACCCTTGCATGGCTGGTCCCAAGCCCGAATAAAGGAGGAGGGTTGCGTTAGGCTTCTAATAGCCAACGTAAAATTTTGTTGGATTTATCTACCATGGATTCTACAAATTATGAGAACACATGACAGGACTATATGAAAACAAAGAATCCATGTAGCGGACCCCATTCTAATAAAGAAAAGTCTTATTGATTGCGCTGTATGAGCTTCAGATATATGCAGGCATGATGTGCAATACCAGCGAAGTATTTTAATTTCTCATTAGAATTTCGTGAGGAGAAAACCAAGAAAGTATATTTAATTAGTGGTGTCATCTGGGTTGCATCAGCCTTGATTAGAAAGAAAGGTTCCTGATACCTTGGATGGTGAAACTTGGTTGTTTTCTTCGGCGCCTAACTTCCCGTCGTCTTGGGCATCAGTAAGTGGCTATTGCTAAAATTGACTACGGGAGACAGTTGTGACCGTCTTCACAGTGCTGCTCCTGAGCCTAATGAGAAACTACCTCGTCATCTGACATTTGATGATTGTTATCCTATACGGGAACTTAACTATGGATAGGCAAGCCCAGGTTGGAATTCAAAGACTCTCCACATGCCCCAGGTCTCGGATGCAAGGCAAGCCCAGGTTGGAATTCAGACTCGCCGACAGGTTGCGGAAAAGGTTTTCAGGGCGTGGGTTGGGTTTGGGTGGGATGCAAAAAAGAACAACCCTCATGCATTTACATATTTGCACCCTAATGAAGTAAGGAACTATGGCATACACGCCTGTATTAGAACCAAACAGATTTCATTTTGAGAGATTTAAAGGCTCTATAGATGTCCTGTTTCTCAACGCATTTCTTTAGACAGATTCTGATTTTTTTTTTCAGATGAGCAGGTGGAGCGTGAATCAAACTCATGTTTGAATTGAAACTGTAAAACTTTACTATAAGCAGCCTCCCCACGGAAGGTTGATTGCATGATTCCGACGTCAATACAGATTTGGCAATTGTCTTCTCAAGTTTTGTTGGTCATAAATTATGTGACATTGAAAACATCCTGCGGTTTGGTAATCATATGCTAAAATAGTGTGATTAGCTTTCCACCAGAAAGCAATGCTTCTCTTATTGACAAAGAATAAAGAAAGTCAGACAAGAATCCTGGATTAACAATTTGAGATGTGGGGTCAGAAATTCTTTTTAGGCCTACCAAATTGACTTTACGACTCCAATGGTGAAGAAAAGGAAGAGGATCAACCAACCAAACAAGAATCATTTTTGTCTCGTTATATCATTCATCTAATCACCAAATGCCGGAACTCGACCTGTCACTGAGTTTTTTTCTGCTGGGGAGTGGGTTGGGGCCAGTTCCGCTTAGTTTGGAACCGGTGGTTTCGGGGTAGTTCGATTTGAGTTCAGAATCTATAATTTTATTAAAAAACTTTAAAAGTATAAGAAAATTTTAGAAAAACACTTAAAATTTTAGAAAATTCGAGCCCGATTTCATCTATTTCTGACCAGGTATGAACCGGCCATGTCTAGATTGTAGTCAAATGTGTACCCCGGGTATCAAACTCATGAACTTCAACTTGTGAATCGACCACACGGCCAATTGAGCTGTTTTTGTGCCTGCCACTAGATATTTTTGTCGCCAAAGAGAGCATGTTTGCAAGGTGGCTACAGTGGTGGTGCAGTTTTTTGCTGCGAGAGTGCACCTTAGTTTTTTCTTTGGTGTTCCTGCGAGGGCCTAGTATTTAACTATGTGAGGATGCTTTTGTGGGTGTGTGCGTGTGCGCGCATGGATTTGCTTTGCTTTTTGATATCGTTTACTCGGATGCGAGAACCAACAGATTTGGTCCAATACCATTTTTTGGGTCAGATAACAACGGACTCGTATATGTCCCGAATCTTCTGATCCAGATTCGAGCTCCGGTATGAAAATCCCGACCCGGTTTCAAGCGCGCGAAAAGGGTTAAAAGAATGGGGAAAGGAAGGCGGGGGCCCACTGTGCCGAAGAAAACGGGAAATTTGGGAGGTATAAATTGTGGCCCCAAGCGCCGGTATGGAAACGGAGAAGCGATTTTCAAAAGAATGGCTTCCCACCAATTCGCCCTCTTTTTTACCCTTTTCTCCTTCGGCGCCTAACTTCCCGTCGTCTCCGGCGGAGGCGGTTTAGAGTTCTTTCCGTCTCCTCGCGGGGGAACGGTCGTCCCTCCGCCGCCTCTCCGTTCCTTCTGGTTGATCGGATTACGACTTGGAGCTGGGATGACGTCCAAATCAACGGGCTCAGCCTCCGGATCGAGGATTCCGTCCAGATCTGACATCAAAGACCGTCAGGTTGGGTGCTTCTGTCTCGTTTGTCTCCCTGGCGTTTCGTTTCCGTTTCATTTATTTTCTTGTTTTCCATTGCTTTGTCTCATTGCTGTGTTCTTATGTACACTCTCGATGAAGACGGGGTAATCTGGTTTTTTCCCCTCGTTAATTTACTATTTTGTCGGTTGTAACTGTATATGAGCATTTATTGCTCTCAGTAAGACTTAGCGGGTCAGAGGACTAGCGTCTTGGCGGAGGTCGTGCTCGATATGCGGTGTTTGATGCCCTATCTTTGGGCACTCACTGGGAAGGGTCTTTTATTTCCGACACAATTGTCAGTTTTCGCAAATGTAGCTGTACAGGCTCTTTTTGCATCAGGACATTGAGCTCAAACTTGGATCTTGAAACTTAGGGTGCATACACCATTGAAAATGAAATAGATACTGAGCGTGGACATCTTGGTAAGAACTTAGCACTATAATCGACTTTGCTACTAGCGCCCGGTGCATACAACAGAAGTACTCAGACTTTGCTGAGTGAAATATGTGTTGTATGGTTTTTATGTACACCAAAGTTGGATTCTATATGATATAACACATCCATAGGTAATGAAGGCATCCAGTGATGGACCATCTATTAGACTAGCTATGCATGGGCTCTTTGTTTCACCTGTTACCTAGGTCCTCTTTGTAATGCTTGCCTTGCTTGGTTTTACCTTATGGGATAACTTTTGGACATTCGAGACATGCAATTCTTTTGAGTAACGCTTGACCCCTTTGATCAACCCCCCATTTCAGAATTTAGTACAACTAGGATGTCACACTAATTTCATATAACAAAACGTAGTATAGCTTCGGCTCTTGCTTGTTTACCATGTGGGAGAACTAAAGATGGCTTTAGTTTCTTGGGCAAGCTAAAGTCCCATATGCTATTAATTAAGTCATTTCGAGTTCGACCATAGAGTTTGATTCATTTCCGTCTAACAGTTGTTGGATCTGATTTAGCCATAAATCGATTGTGCTGCCTGTGTGCAGGCACATTTGTGCAATAAGTGTATATCTGTGTATATGTTCTTGTGCATGAGTTTAACTGGTCGGTCTGCATTTCTCTTCGAGACAAATGTTTCACAGGACACTGTTCAAGTCTCTAAGAATGTTTCATCAGTTATAGAATCTCTGAAGATGCAAGTAGCAGCTGATCGTGTCATGCTTATAGAGGTACACCAATGGCGTTTAGTCTGTTATTGGATGATGTTTCATATTTTCATGATTTTGTACTTTAAAGATGCTATTGGTTAATCTTTTCCCTTTTCAGCAAAAAGTTGAAGAAAACAAGTGCAAGCTGCGAGGTTTTACAAATCATATGTACAATTTGTCAAAAAAGAGGCAGTCTTTAATAAAAAACAGTGATAACAAGGCTGTTGACCTGCTGATCAAGAGCCAGGAAGGTGCATTTTGTACACTGAATTGTTCCAATCTTGCTGGAAATGAAAAAGATGACACCCTTTCCTTAGAGGATGTAAGCAATGCTTCTTCATGCATTGGTTTGGGAAATGACTTTGGAGTAAAAAATTCAACCCATCCTGTCAAGTTTCCAGAAGTGCAAAAGATGCCTCCTTACACAACATGGATTTTCTTAGATAGGTGTGTGTGCGCAATTGTGAGTGTGTTTGTGTCCATGCATGTTCTTTTATTGTTGAGTTTCAATTTTGAATCAAGATATCTTTGATTGAGCTTCCTCCATTATTGACCATATTGAAATTTTGACCAATGTGAGATGACTTGGTAACTCAAGATTTCTTCATGAGCTTAGGTACCATTTTATGGTTTTTAGCGCTCCATAAAGTACGCTCAGTTTGTGAAGAATTATTCATAAAATATGACTGCTTTAAAAGTTTGTCAAAGCGCTTCCTTTTTATTTCTTTTAATAATACAAAAGAATTCTCCAAGTACATGGGTTTTTATTCATCAACCTCTCCTTTTGTGGATGATTTTAAATATGAACTTTTACAACCAAAACTGGCTTCATTTCAAGGATTTTACGTTGATTGATCTGAAGCTTCCAAATGATTGTTGAAATGAATCTCATCTTAGATCTTATTTATCAAAAGAAAAAGTTGATACTTATAGGCAAGAAAGTACTTGTAGAAACAAGACACATTAACTGTTAATGGCACATGATTGGGCTCTATGGAAACAAAGAATCGATGTAGCTGACTCCATCTTATGGGAAAAGGCTTAGTTGTTGTTGTTATTTAAAAGGGACAGACGAAAGGGTAACTATTAAAAAACTAGGAAATATGCAAAACAACAACTATATATATGTGTGTAAAAGGAAAAATGTTCATAGCCACATCCTTTAAAGTGTAAAAGTTAAAAAATGACATAAACAACATTACTTGAGGTCGAATTCTAAGTGTCACTCTCAATGTATAAATGCTATAACCAAGATGTATGACAACATTGTTTTTGAAACTGAACCGAACTGGCTGGTCAGACTAGTTGAACTGGGAACCAGCCATGGTTTAGTTCGGTCCTGATCATAGATCGGGTTGCAAATGCCAAAATGCCAGTCATGAAGCTATGTTAGACTGGAACTAAGAAACAGAAATCAGTTGGTTAGTTTGAAAACTAGTGCTTTTCATGTTCTTTTAGAATTTTGGTTATTATTTACTTATTGTTTATGTTTCTTTAAGTTATTATTTTCATGTTTTCATTTTTTAAAATTGTTTATTTTCATGTTTTTATTTAAATTGAGTTTAATTGCTGCCTTTTTTGTTACATTATAACATAATAAAATTATATATACATATTATATATATAATTATTAACTCTGCCTATGTAAGGAATCACCTTTGCATGGCCGGTCCCAAGCCCGGAAAAAGGAGGAGGGTTGTGTTAGGCTTCCGACAGCCAGCGTAAAACTTTGTCGGACTTAACATGGATTCTACAAAAAAAAACAAAGAATTCATGTAGCTGATCCCATCTAGTATGGGAAAAGGCTTAGTTGTAGATGTAGTTGTAGTATTATATATATAATTATTAGCCATTCAATGGTGGTTCAAATTGGTTGAGCCTTTTTGTGTTTCTCTTTTCCAGTTGGCCTTGTATTTGATACAATTTATCTCATTTAGTTGTTTCTTCAAAAATTATGTTCAGAAATCAACGTATGACTGAAGACCAATCTGTTTTGGGGAGAAGGCGCATTTACTATGACCAGAATGGTGGAGAAGCACTTATTTGCAGTGACAGTGAAGATGATGTTGTGGAAGAAGATGACAAAAAGGAATTTGGTGATTATGAAGATTATATTATTCGGTTGGTAAAATCATGGAATCTTTGGAAGTTTGTGATAGCAAGTTTGGTATTTTGACTTTGGTAGATTGCTCTAGTACAGTCTTGTAGGATGATGAATCCTTAGAATTCCATGTTCTCTTGTTTTGATCTGCGTATTCTCAAGGGCCTTTTGACATTGTGTTATGTACTTGTACGGTTGTACATTCCTGTTTAAGCGTTACTGGGGGGGGGGGGGAAGAAGAATGATGCTGTTGAAGTATAGTTTTTTTCTGTAATATTTTTCTACATTTTAAGATTGAAAAGGCACCTTCATTGAATATGATATGGTAAATCCTGTCTCAAATCTCAATCATTGATATCATTTATCACCATGTCTAATCGTGTTAGACATGGTGAAAATTTCATCATAAGTTTCCGACTAGCAAGATTGCATGCTTCCGTGGGGTATGAAAAAGGAATCTTTAATATGATAATGTAACTTGGTAAGCAGTAGAGGAATAGAGTCTTCATTTTATATGTGTGTGAAAATCAAACTTTTTGCGGTTTTAGAAGGTTTTGGGCCTTTTGGCTATAAAAAGTTGCAGAAAATACAAGTTGTGAACATAGCCAGACTGCCAGTTACATGAGTGACATCCTAATAAAGGTGTTGCTGATAGTAGTGGTGTATAATTTGGTTGAGTTGATGTCCGGATGATGTATAATAGGCATGGGGTTTTTATTGCTTGTTTGAAGATATCATGTTAATCTTTTCCTCACCATTCAGAATTTTTTTGCTTTGGTTTTAGGTTCTCCCGGAAACTGCAAATAAAAAACAAAAGCCCTTTCCCATTCTAAGTGGGGTTGACTACATAGATTCTTAGTTGCTGTAGATCTCAATCAAGTGCCACCTTTGCATTCAACTCCAAAAAGGAAATCATGTTTTATTGTTTCCTTCCAACACTTTATAGGTCTTCCTCTACCTTTTTGAAAGTTTTAACTATCTAATTCTCGTGCTTTCTTAAAGGATCTCTATTTGGTTGTCTCTCTAAATGACCATACCACCTTAAATGTCTCTCATTCCTATTGGTGCCAAACCATCCTCCATAGCAAAAAAAATATGAAACATGCCATTCCTTATCATAGAAGTACAAAACAGGTCTGCACAGATCTTCATGCCGGCCACATAAAGAAAACTTTCTTGCCCACTCCCCAGTTCTTTACTCCGAAACATGTCATACACTACCATGAAAAGTTTCCAATTCATCGAACTCTGACTGCAAAAGCCTCAACAGTATAGAGCATTTTTTGTCTTATACCTTATAATATTTACCTTTTTGTCTATGATAGTATCTTTTTGGCTTACAGGACCCCGTTGCTCCTCTTTATTTTAGCGAATCTATACTTTTAACTTTTAAGTGTCATGTGAACAATTTTCTCATATTTTAAAACACTGACTTAAGCATTTAAAAAATGTCTTTTCTGCGGATGTAATATTTGCATATATTATGTTCTGCCAGTGCGAAGTTGAAAGTACTTAGCTTCTAAAGTTTTTCGCCATAGTTTAAGGTTCTTATTTATTTCTTCCTTCGTAGCATCCACTAACCACCAACATAATGTCATCTACCGATAATATGCTCCAAGGCCCTTCTTTCCAAAAGCATTTAGCTTCTAAGCTTACACTGTTTTAGATTCCTCTTTACAAACATAGATATTAATTCTTACTATGGGCTTTGTCATTTTCTTATCCAGTTGGTTGGATGGATTTTGTTATGGCTGATTTTGCTGTCCCAGCCAGTTTATGCTGTTTGCTTGTTTGGTCTAACATGGCGGCAGTCTCTTAGTTGTGCATAGCAGGCAGCACTTACCTGCAGAATATCGATAGAATGGAAGGATGTTTCAATAGATTAGTTACATGTTGGCTAATGGGCTAAAAATTCTTGCTACTGGTCTAATGCAGATTCCTGCCAGCATTTAGGCCTGATAACGAGTTGTGCAGACTTAGGTAGTTAGGTTTACTTCCAACTTTTGTCTTTTCAAAAGAGTATGTTGCTTTAGGTGCCTTCTGTAGCCACACTTCTTGTGGTGGATTTATCCAACTTCCTTGTATGGTTTGTGAGTCTAACCTATCTTCTAGAACGTTCACCAGAATGACCATTCAAGAAGTTGGGTTGAGTGCTGCTGTTCTGGAGTTGATTGCGCAGCAGTTGGACAGGAAACCTTGTGAAATTAAGGTTCTCCTTCTCTCTAATTATAATCGGTCCCTAGTTTTCCTGTAGCTGAATGATACTGTCTTTTAGTTTTCCTTATAGCTGTTCCTGACTTCTATTTTGGCATTACAAAGTTATGAAATAACTTCAAAGTCTTACACAGGAAAGGTATGAATGCCTTCTGAATGGGGAAAAAGTAAAGCTTTTGCCAGGAAAAGGAGAAACTGAAGTTGACTTGCGGCTGGAAAATTCCTTTGCTGAAAAGGATCTTGAAGCTGCTTTAGATTCTTTTGACAACCTATTCTGTCGCCGCTGCCTGGTTAGCTGGTTATCTTGGTTCTTTTGGAAGCAACTTCACGCATTTGCCCCATTCAAGTATTTGTTTTAATATCTTTCCATTTTGACAGTTTTCTGAATTTCTGATAGGTTTTCGATTGCAGACTGCATGGGTGTTCCCAAGACCTTATTCATCCAGTAGGTGGTTGACATTTCATCTTTATTTTGACTCCCATATATTAGATTGTGCGCTTGATCTGTATGTTAATGTTGGTCTCAGGCAGAGAAACAACTACCATGGAACGCCCCTGATGGTGATGCAAGAATACCTTGTGGGCCCCACTGTTCTCTTTTGGTATATATTAGTTTCCTTTCTTTGTATTCATCAAGTGGAGCTCTAATTTCCTCAACTATTGTATCATGTTTTTTTGTTAGAATTGTTCACTCGATGGCCTCTCTTCCTTATTTGTTTGGCAGAAACTTAAACCAGAAAGCGCTGCTGCAGCCTCATCTCCTATCCATGATGCACTTGAAGAGCCAGATGTTCCTTCATCTGCTAGCGCTGGAGGTCAGTCAAGAAAAAAAAGTGTTATCGCTGGTTCTAGTGGACGAAGGTCAAAATCTCAGCAGACAGAAAGTGCTTCTTCAACTGCAAATTTTGTGTCTGAAAGCAGTGTTTCGGAGACAAGGTCTCGTAAGGACAGCTCTAGTTCCAATGCGGTGTCACCCAGGAAGCTTCAACAAGCTGCAAAATCTGACATTAACAAGAAAGGCCTCAAACGGGCTGCTCAAAAGGCACTGATTTGCATACGCAAGAAACAAAAAAAGTTAAGGAATTCTGATTCCGACTCTGTTGCAAGTGGTTACTCGTGTCCAAGAGATATCAAACTTAGATCTACATGCAAGGAGAAGGCTGATAGTGTGTCTGATTCAGTCAAGAAGGTAGCTAAATCTCTAAGCATTAGAAAGTTAAGGAGCAACAAAACTCCTCTCTTAATCGAAGAGAAGTTAGGTGATTCAAAACTTCTCAATGATACCCAGAATGAGATATATAAGGAGCAAGCAGTTATTATATCTAGTAATACAACACCAAAGAAGGGTAATTTTGTCAATGCAACAGTTCTTAAACATGAAGCCGGTACCGAGAAATTGTGGAAGAATATTGAAAAAAGCCTGTATGTTAAAGGTGTAGAAATATTTGGAAGGAACAGGTATTTTTTTCTCACTTCCCTTGTAAAATCTTTACAACGTTGTATGCTCCTGCATGTGATTTGTGATTCTTCTTGTTCATGTGAATTTATCATATCAGTGTAGATGATGTGCCTTTGTCACTATTAGAGGACAATATTGCTCTCCGATGTAACATGATGAACTGGTGGCATAAGAAGCCCATATTCACAAGTTGTTGAATAATCTGCTAAGGAGCAAGAATGGGTTATTTACTTGTAATATATAAGTTATTATTAGCAAAACTAACTTGTTAACTACATTAGTTGGTTACTCTACAATTGCTTCGGTGGTCATTCATTGGTAAATTTAGAGGTAAGTTATTGTTTCTCAAAAAACATTCATCAATCACTAAAAAAGGGAACAAAATGATTTCTCTTTCTGCAAAGTGCATTCTTGAAATATATGATATTATTATGATACTAGTGTCTATTGAGATGAAGTATCTTGGTGAATGTTATTTGCAAATGACATTGTGTTAGTGGAGGAGTCTAAGAAAAAAGTTAATAGAAAATTGGAACTATGGAGAGAAACATTAGAAAGTAAAGGCTTCCGACTTAATAGAACAAAGACAGAATATATGGAATGTAAGTTTGATCATTTGATTACTTCAGAGGGTATACAAATTAAAATTGGCACACATTGAATCCTCTAAAAAGAAAGTTTTAAATACCAAGGGTCAATTTTTCAGAGTGATGAAAGAATTGATGGAGATGTTATGCATAGAATTAATGCAGGTTGGTTAAAATGGAGAGGAGCATCATGTATTCTTTGTGACAAGAAGATACCATTAAAGTTAAAAGATAAATATTATAGAGCAACAATTAGACCTGCCATGTTTTATGGTTCTAAGTGTTGGGCAGTTAATCATCAACATGTATAAAAGATGTATGTGACGGAAATGAAGATGTTGAGATGGATGAGTGGTCATACAATAAAAGACCGTATACATAATGAGGTCATTAGAAATAAATTAGGATTGGCACCAATAGAGAATAAAATGAGAGAATATCGTTTAAGATGGTTGGGACATATAGAAAGAATCAAAAGACGAACCTGTAAGAAGGCATGAAAAACTAAATTTTGAAAGTATTAAGAGATAGAGGACGACCACAAAAGTGTTAGAAAGAAACAATAAACAATGATCTAACTTATGTTGAGATAACAGTTAACATGGCACATGATAGGGTTATGTGGAAACAAAGAATCCATGTAACCGACCCCATCTAGTATGGGAAAAGGCTTAGTTGTTGTTGTATTAGTGTCTATCGCATATCTTTTGAATGTCTAGTGATATTTGGATTTCATCGTGTGGAAAAGTTACTGTATGAAGCACTAACAATAATGTTTAAAACATCATCATATTCTTGGCTGTGTTTTGGCTATCATTAGGCTACATCTCATACAATCCAAATTTCTTTTCTCTGAATAAACCTTTTATTTTCACTTATTCTCTTCAATCTAGCTGTACCTAGTAAATGTGGTAGCTCATGCAATTATTGTATTTAGGATTGTCATACGAGACCCGCTGATCATTGCTCGGCCCAGCATATCTTGTGCTAAGGTTGTTAGAAACAACCTTACCTGCGTTTATTGTTTAGTTTGTGCCCGTTCAAGATAGATGAACTTCAACTTCTTTTATATTTTGACTTATAGTTTTGCTGGAGAACAGCTTGTATTTTGTAATGCATCGCCTAAGGTTTGATGAAGGCGTTGATTTTTGGACCAGTTGCTTAATTGCTAGAAATATTTTAAGTGGCCTGAAGACATGTGCTGAGGTGGCCGAGTACATGAAGCAGAATGAAAATAAGCATTTACGGAGAAACTGGGATGGTGCTAATTCCCTAACAGATGCAGATGACAAAGATGGTTATAGTGATACCATGGTTAGGCAACATAAATGTCCGTCTTTAATTTTCTATATTTAGTATCTCTATCTAAAATATGACATGGTGCATACTTCAGGGAACTGAACCACGGAGGAGATCAAGATTTTTGCGGAGAAGGGGCAGAGTGCGTCGCTTGAAGTATACATGGAAGTCTGCTGGCTTGCACTCAATAAGAAAACGAATCACGGATAGAAAGGATCAGCCCTGCAAGCAGTACACACCATGCAGTTGTCAATCAGCTTGTGGAAAACAATGTAGCTGCCTTCGGAATGGGACATGCTGTGAAAAATATTGTGGGTTAGTTCGTGCATTTGGTTTATTAACACCATGGTTACGGTGCCTTTTTGCCTCTATGTTCCATTGCTTTCTGCCAGCTGCATTAACTGTGAAAAGTGCACCGGATTTGCCTGTCTGTTGTTTCACCTTTGTTTTTAATTTGCTTTATTGTCATATAGGTGTGACTTGTGTTGTTGAGGATGAGTTAGTTTAGGTGCTTTATCTTAATTCTTTTCATTTTCATATAGCTTATGCAATTTTTTTCTAGCTAGATGCAGTAATTTGTAGTGTTTCTTCCATGCTCTTAAACAGATGTCCAAAGACTTGCAAGAATCGGTTTAGAGGCTGCCATTGTGCAAAGAGCCAATGTCGAAGTCGTCAATGCCCTTGCTTTGCTGCAGATAGGGAGTGTGATCCAGATGTTTGCCGGAATTGCTGGGTCGGGTAAATATGTTTTGATTGAGGCCTTTTTTTTTCTGCATTTATTCTTTTAATGGGGGTGAATTTGAATGATGAACTTCAAGTGATATTTTATGGGTCTTTAAATATGCACATATGCACAACATATTTTATCCTTATTTTCCTCTCCCTCCAACTCTGCCCCACGTAAGGGATCACCCTTGCATGTCCAGTCCCAAACCCGAATAAAGGAAGAGGGTTGCATTAGGCTTTCCACAACTATCATAAAATTTTATTGGACTTATATATCATGGATTCTATAAATTATGAGCATTGTATTGGGGTGTTCCCTCTTAGCGATGCACTAGAGAGCCCAAATGTATTGAAAAGTAAGGGACTCTAGATCTCCACCTGGATGTAGTGAATTAATTGCAAAGAGGGTTCTCATGTCATCTACGAGTGTGATAAAGAAGTTAGTCCCAATAAATTATCGTTAGATTTTACTGAGAATCCTTATTTGCAAAATCTCTCCAGTTTGAGCAATCACTTTCAAACGTGGTCCATCAAACATCTAACAAAAAAAGACAAATATAAAGATTTAGAACAACTAAGCTTTTACCGATAATAGATGGGTCAACTACATATATTCTTTGTTTCCTCATAGCCCTATCATGTGTCATGCTAGCCGTTAACAAAATATAAACTAGATAATTTTTTATAGTTTATTTCTTATACTTTTGTGGTTGTACTCTTCCTCTTTTAATATTTTCACAATCTAATTTTTCATATCTTCTTAAAGGAGCGTCTTTTGGTCGTCTTTCTACATGTTAAAACCATTAAACAATTTTTCCTTATTTTATTCTCTATTGGTGCTACTATCCTAATAACCTTATTATTTATATGGTCTTTCGTTGTGCACATGATGATTAAATGCTCCGAACCTTAAAACATAGCAGGTCTAATTGTTTCCTTATAATATTTACCTTTAAAGATTTATTACATTCTAAATATAAGATTTCATAAACTTAAATATTAAAATAATAATTTATTTAGGCGCATATTAGTGCGGTTGTAAATGCATACAAGCAAGTCCATCAAGTGAAGAACATTATTGTAGATCTCTGTCTCTCGATGTATAAAATCTACTATACTCTCATTTGGGACCAATCTGTTTATGCAATCAATGATACCTCTATTAACCTCACTTTTTCTTTTAAAAAGTTGTAGAATACCTAAATGTTGGATTTAAGTAGTAAGGTGGTGTATGAATAGACTAATGCAACTGATTGTTCTATCTTTTATCAATAATCTTTCACATTGATAAATAAACACTCTTTCTTCCATTATAATTACTCATGGTAACTTCTTTAGCCCTTTCCATGGCTTAATATAGATAACCCATAAATGACTTCTCCTTGCTATCAACCAATCTCAAAACTTTAATTAAAGGGCATGTGATCCTTAATAATCTAATAAAAGAGTTTCAAAATGTACTCTTGAAAAACATCTCTAAAATCTCATTGAGTTTTCTATTTCTCCTATTTTGAGGTAATTCTGCATACTGCTGCCACTCATATGAGGTAAACATTTTCTTGAAGACTTGCTTTTGTTTAACAATGTTTTATCCTGATAAGAAATTAGTTGCAAACCGAGTAACAGCTATACGAAGGAGATTTGCACCATCTTTATATCTCCTCATCATACATAATATAGTTGAATGGTTATAAATAAATTTAGTGATATCTTAACAATAATAAGTTGTTGCCTTTACCTCATTATCTCGCCAATATTTTTAAAGATAAGATCTAGACAAAAGGTTGAATGTGATGTTTAATAAAAAGTTTGATAATTGTTTTGGTGTTTATTTATAATTAGTTGCATTATCTATAATTAATTGGATTATATTTTCACTCCCAACCTACAATATAACTTTATCAAATTCTTGCCTTAGAACCTCTGTAGAATGACACTCCTCTTAAATGTCTAGTGATCTAAAAAACAAGTCTTTTATAACAATAGATAAGTTAATTTAATAAAGTCCTTCGCTTATGTGTTCATCCATATGCTATGATAGTGCATCATGTCTTCTTCTATGATTTTCTCAAAGTCAAACAATACTATTGCACTTCAAGGATGGTCTTATCCAATAGTTTTACTCTCAACTTATTATAAGATGACTTCTTATACCCTAGATCAATATTAGGAATGATATTTGTCATTGCTTGAAAATGAAAGAAATTTACTACATTAAATAGAATTCATGGATCATAAAATCTCCCCACTGTAAGGTTTGCCTGCTCGTGCAATGGCTCTGAAGTTATAGAAACATGAATTCTAGGTTGAGCACCATGTGTAGTACTAAGAGAAAAACTGACTATATGCGATAATAACATTTTTCTCTAACCGTTCATTTTCTAGCACTTTCAACCTCTTCATAACCCCTTTTCCTCTAGTTGGTGGTCAAAAACTACTACTACCAACCTCTATCTTAGCATCATAAGGGTTGTTATCATCACCACCACCACCAAGTCCAACATCCTCTTTTTAAAACATTCCATCATCTTCTTTTTATTACCTCTTTTAAACTATATTTTGAATCATATATAGACATTGTCATTTAATGGCTTTGACACTTTTACTCCATCTCTTTTGGACTTAGGTGATATTTTAATCGTTAAATTTCATGCCTCATTATCTTATCACAAAAATTAATTTGATTTTCAATTATTTCCCCTCAATTTAAGTACCCCATTGCCATGTCGGATCATCAACCCTTGATTAAGACTTCGTAGCATTAACGCCCCTTCTTGCCATCCTAATTTGCCCCATAAATCTTAATACACAAAAAATAAAAGTACTTTATAAATCTTCAATCTTCACTTTATAAACCACCAAAACACTCAAAGAGTGTCTCGTACTTCATGTATTACCACAAATAAAATGAAAAGATATCCACCCACTTCGTATATTTTCGTTTAAAAACAACAAATAACACAGTAAGATACAAATTACACAGAAAAAGAGGATAAAATCATATACCACAACCACCAAATTGCTTTTATTGTTGCCGCAAAAGTGATTGTGTCATTCGAATGGAGAGTGTAGAGATGCTTCTTCCTAGTTAGAAGTCATCGTGGAGCAGTTAGAGCCTGGAGCACTCTCAAACACTGCCAAATCCCACATAAACACGGGGTTCTATTCGGGTAGGGAGAGAGTTTAAAAGAAACGGGGTGTATCGCACGATACATGCTGATACTCTTTCATTTGCGATACAGGTCTCTCTTTCCCACAATACGATATGGAGTGATACATTTAACATGGGTTCTTTCCCGATATTGCTGGACATTAATATTGTTAAAGATTTCTTTGCTGTCTATTCTTTTGCACTTCCTCTTTGCATAAAAAATCTTGTAGTTGATCTTATATCAGAGGCAAATCCAGTAATTTGTCGCTGTGTACTTGTTCCCGTTTTAACGTTTCAGTTGTGGCGATGGCATACTTGGTGGCCCTCCCCAAAGAGGTGATAATTATGAATGCAGAAATATGAAGCTGCTCCTCAAACAACAACAAAGGGTATTATCCGTATTCTTTGTTCACCTGATTCTAAAGGGCGATGAATGTGTCTACTTGTTTTTCTGGAAGAAATTTCCGTCTGAAATTTTCAAATGGTTTATTTGCCATCCTAAAATTTCTTAGTTTGGACGTTAGAACTTTTTCTATCTCATGACGAGGAACAGTTTCTTTCCGAACCATCCTTTATTTCATATGTTTATTCTTTGCTCTTTATGCATCCCAACTGTCTCATCTGATACCTTTCCACGATATTGATGTTTGCTTCATTTGGGGTGTTACCTCTAGATTTACGTGTTTTGAATATCACTCCGAGATTTATGTCTGCCATTCTCCATTTTCAGGTTTTACTGGGAAGATCTGATGTTTCTGGTTGGGGTGCATTTTTGAAGGTAACATTGTTGAAGGCCGGTTTCTAATCCTTATCTTATATGCTAAATGAAATGAATGCTTGTGCAGAATAGTGTGAACAAACATGAGTATCTTGGGGAGTATACTGGAGAACTGATTTCTCATCGAGAAGCGGACAAGCGTGGGAAGATATATGATCGAGAAAACTCGTCATTCCTTTTCAACTTGAATGATCAAGTTTGCTCTCTCTCTCTCTCTCTCTCTCTGAAGCATACTCTTTCCTTATTTTATGTCAAAGTTTTACTTAGTAGGGGTTATT
Organism: Brasenia schreberi; assembly: GCA_036023115.1. NCBI lineage: Eukaryota > Viridiplantae > Streptophyta > Magnoliopsida > Nymphaeales > Cabombaceae > Brasenia > Brasenia schreberi. The sequence continues at coordinate 3,076,984 of JAYKKT010000033.1, forward strand.
TAGTTCAGTATTCATGTTTTATAGATGCTTTGTGCAGTTCGTCCTTGACGCTTACCGGAAAGGTGACAAGTTAAAGTTTGCCAACCACTCACCTGATCCAAATTGTTATGCTAAGGTTTGGGTGTGTGTTTTTGTGCTCGCTCGTGTGTTGCCACTTGCTGAAGGTTTGGCTCGTGCATGTATAGGTTATTATGGTAGCTGGTGACCATAGAGTGGGCATATTTGCCAAGGAGAGAATATGTGGCGGGGAGGAGCTGTTTTATGATTATCGTTACGAGCCAGACCGTGCGCCTGCTTGGGCTAGAAAGCCAGAAGGTTCAAATTCTAAGAAAGATGATACTTCTGTTTCTCAAGGCCGAGCAAAGAAACTGGCTTAGGTTTTCCCTTGTTAGTCCGACCTTTCAAATATTCTAAAGATTAGCTTGATTCATTTTTTGGCCATTGGTTATCCGACGGTGCTGCAACCTTTCTTCAAAGGAAGCCCCACGTTTCGGATGTAACATTGTTTTTAAAGGTTTAAAATATCGTATTCTTATCAATTACAAATGAAGCACCATTCCTTTTTGTGTAACACAAACGGAGAACTTATCTTAGTGGAAAGTAGCGATATGTACATTTTTGTTTCAATTTAACAGTTTAACACTCTCTCTCTCATTGTAGCCATTAAGAAAGGTTTTTCTACGTTCTTGCTCATGGCTGGTTACGGATGCACAACGATTGGAGATGTTCAAAACTCGGTCCAATTCTAAAATCAACTTTTCGAATTTGGTATTTGGAGCCATGTACGACATCAGATCTTACTCAGATGTATTCGTGTCTGATGTCAAAAGCACCCTTGGTTAGGGATGGACACGAAAGAACCTTCAAGTTGTGAAGGCCTTCAGTTCGATGTCCAGGGTGTTCACGTTGTGGACTCCATTTTCCCTATTAAGAAAAGGAAAACAATGTATTTGATTTCAAATCCAGTTTTCTTGTATCTTTTAGCCCTTTCTTTTCTGATTCTGATTCGGTTACCACCCAAAACATTAGATTGATGAGTTTACACCAGATCTGAATCCGATCCATTTCCATCATGATGTTGTATTTTGGCGGTGAAACAGAATTAGGCGAAGGGTGAATCAAGGGCAAGGCGTCTTTGGATGGAATCAAATACGCAGTATTTACAGGAGTGATCATTATGTAGCGTACGCCAACCAAGTGGTTTGGATCTAGGCCTGGTAAGTATAATAGTTTTCCATACCCATGCATTAGAGATCAAATCACGGTTCTTGTGATGGTGGTGAAAGCTGGGTAACCCTTTTAGTATTCTGACAGTTGGGACGGGTCGGATGGCAATATTGGTCTGGCCCGACTCACAGCACGTGAACCATGCTCAACGGGGTACTGAGTTTGTGTCCAGAACGGGTAAAACCAGATTATCTTTGATCAAGTAGGCATGAGAACTACCTGACTAAAACATATACAAATGTCACATATATATAGTGATTGGATCCAGTCAACTATTGATTTTGTTCTCTCATAATTGTGCCACAAAGATCCAAATTCCAAATTTCGATGAACTAAATCTACAGATGTTCAGTTTAATAGTGTCGTTGGAGTTGAACTTAGGGCGTAAAGCCTTTTCCCAAGAGGTTAAAAAAAATCCAAACTTGGGGTTAATGGGTGGCGTACGGGGCACAGAATTTGAGGTTAGGTCTGTGACTGGGTTACCCGCCCGCCCATGACCGTCCCGCCCTCACCCCCATGGGACAGTCGAAGCTAGTATTTGGATCTCTGATCCAATTAATGCATGTTTCATCCGGCTCTGATTCTTAAGTGACAGGAACTTCGTGCTACCGTGCAGAAAATACTCCAACGGCAAGCGGTGAAAGGATCGTCTCACCAAGCCATGGCACGCAGGCCAGAACGAGAAACGAGAGACGGCTGCCATGAAAGAATGAGAAGAAGAAGATGAGGGAGTTTATGTAAACAAAGAGACCGGCGAGATTGGAGGGCCCAAAGGGCCAGAACCAACGAGGTTCGGTGATTGGGAGCGTGGTGGCCGTGGCTCCGATTTCTGACTTGGTTGTGTTTCGTAATCCTCGTGTGAGACGTGTTCGGGCTCAAGTTACTCGTTGTTTCGATTTTCCCAGTTTTTTGTACCTTTTCTTTGCGTTGCTCTTCATCTGCAATAATAGAAACCAATTGCTTGAATCTATGCCTTCCTTCGTTTTATGGTGACGGTGTCTGTGGTTTATGCGCATGTCCGTGACTAAGGTTGTGTTGCTGAGGTGAGGGTCCTTATGAGTCGGAGGCGTAAGGTAGAATTTGTTAGTATTACCGCTTTCTTGCGTCTAGAACATGGTTGAAATTTGGAAAATTTGGGAATAATCGGTACTTCAGAACCTTTGATCTGAAAGCAATTTGGCTTCAAACAAGGGACACAACGATTGATTGAATCCCTTGTCAAGACAACAATCGGATCACATTGATATGAATAATAAAGCATGCCATTCTTGAAGACAACAAAGTGGTATTCGTAAGTGTTTTCGGAGCCTGGTCAGGATGGCAAAGCTTGTTGGGGACATGGTAAATGGTAGTACGAAAGGGAAACCACACAGCATATTCATTAATCGGTGAATTTTGTCAAGGAGAAGTAAACAATAGAGCCTAACGACCATCTCCAGTAACTCCACTTATCATTGTCATATTAATGGATCCTAGTAGACTTGTACAACAACAACTAAGCCTTTTTCCTACTAGATGGGTCGGCTACATGGATTCTTTGTTTCCACATAGCCATATCACATGTCATGCCAGCAGTTAACTCAATATAAATTAGATCATAGTTTATTTCCAACACTTTTGTGGTCGTCCTTTTTCTCTTTTCACATTTTAACAATCTAATTTTTCATACCATCTTAGGGGAGCGACTTTTGGTCATTTTTGTAAATGTCCAAGCCATCTCAAACTATTTTCTCTTATTTTATCCTCTATTGGTATTACTCTCAATTGGATTCTAATAACCTTATTATGTATGCATTCTTTTCTTATGTGACCATTCATCCATCTCAACATCTTCATTTTTGTTATGGACATCTTTTGCACATATTGATGATTAAATGCTCAACAGTTGGAATCATAAAAAATAGTAGGTCTAATTGCTCCTCTTTAATATTTACCTTTTAACTTTAATGATATCTTCTTAACACACTAAATACCTGATGCTCCTCAAAATTTTAACCAACTGGCATTAATTCTATCCATAATATCTTCATCAATTTTTTTATCACTTTGAAAAATTGATCTTATGTATTTAAAACTTTTCTTATGAGGGATGCATTGTGTGTCAATCTTAATTTCTATGTTCACTGAACTACTCAAATTATCAAACTTACATTCCATATATTATGTCTTTATTCTACTAAGTCGAAAGTCTTTCTAACGTTTCTCTCCATAGCTCAAATTTCTTATTAACTTTTTTTTTAGACTCATCCACTAATACAATATCATCTGCAAATAACATACACCAAGGTACTTCATCTTGAATATGTTTTGTTAACTCATCAATGACTAATATAAATAAATATGGACTTAAAGTTGATCCCTGATGTAACCCAATATTAACTTCAAAAGAAGTATGTTATTCCTTCATGAGTCTAGTATCTACCACATCTATTAATTTATCGGTAATGCTCTAATATTTCACCAATACAAATCTTATTATCTAGGACTAACTTTTTTAGCACCGTATCCATCCATTATGAAAATACGAATGCCCTTGATGTAACTTGTTCAATACATTTGGGCGACAATGTAAATGGACTAACTTCTTTATCCACACTCGTCCATGATGTGGGAACTGTATGTGCATTGATTTACTATATCTCGGTGAAGATGTAACAACCCTTGATTACTTTTCACTTCAATTGAGTTCTTTAGTGCGTCGTTAAGAGGGAACACCCGAACGTAATGCTCATAATTTGTAGAATCCATGGTAGATAAATCCGACAAAGTTTTACGCTAACTGTCAAAAGCCTAATGCAATTGTGTTTCTTTATCCGCACTTGGGACCGACGATGTAAAGGTGATCCTAGTTGACTCGTGCCAAAGGAAATTTTGGTGAATGTGTAGCTGTTTTGGCCGTGTGGTGATAATGCTTTAAATGCATCTTTGACTCTGTTTAACGTCATAAAGATAAATACACTGATACTTCAAAAAATTAATTTCTCGTTCTGTCTCTTATGTTGCCCCACCATGAATGACAGCAAAAGGCAATGAAGGGTGATATTGGGTTGCACTGAAACAGCAGATCTCCGTTTTCCTGTCTGTCGAGATACCTATCTATGAATCAATCTAAACTATCTTGTTATCGCCGAGAACATCTTTGACAGAAAAGTTATTCCCAGTAGCATCACCCCCTTCAGCCAATGACACGGTAACTCCACTGATCCGCTAATGGTACGAGCTTCGACTTCAATGATTAAACAATGTCAGTGATCTCTAGAAAGGGATTCCTTCCCTTTTGGGAACCGTGGGACTTTGCACAACCATTAAGCTTTGATAAGTTGCATTAGAAAGGGATGTATAACTGATAAGGTTAAAGGAGGTAAAAGTGAGACAAACGATCAGATCTCATTGATTGTGCATTGTGCACTTATTTGTTTGCGATGCCATTGGGTCGCTCTTCCTTTTCCGACAGGTCGTCGTGGACACAAGGAGGACGTTTTTGGTCCCCGGAGACAAGGTGTTATAAAACGAGATTGGAACGGAGAATTTGATCCCGATCTCCGTCCGGCCGCACGCATAACGTCTCTAAGAGGGATTGGATATGCCCACCACTGATGCTCATTGACGGATATAATTATAATAATATTGTTTTCCATAGTTTTTTTTAAATTTTATTTTTTTTAAAACTATACGTAAATATATATATATATATATATATATATATATATATATATATATATATATATATATATATATATATAGAGAGAGAGAGAGAGAGAGAGAGAGAGAGAGAGAGAGAGAGAGAGAGTAGAAAAAAAATGTCATTTCTTATGGTCGTTACTGGTCTTACTGTGCAAACAGAAGGAGAAAACCTTTCATGATTTCCACTTTTTCGTTTTGGTACCCTATCGAACTCATGACCTTCGTAAGTCGTTCATGTAGATTGTCCTTTATGCGAGTCTCTTCTTTTACAATGAATGCATGCTTCGACTGTCGAACTCGTGGTTTTCAACTTGTAAGCGACGCTCTAACCAGGTCAACTATTGTTCGTTGTGCTGTGCGAGACACGTCCAAAAGCATTATTGTGATACGTGTCGTAGCGATTACGAAGGGTCCCTGGGAAGAGTGATGAAGTTTTATCCAAGGCTCGTCTTGCACGAGAGAGCAGTTTCAGTTGAAACGGCAAATTACATTAATAGGGTATCTTGAAATCAGTTCCGTTCCTCTTATAAAATGTACGGCTTCGATTGATTTGGGTTCGATTGGTGGGGCCAGATTCAAAGTATAAAGCAGTGCACCCTTGCATCACCAGGATGGACGGGTGAAATTTGTCAACACCGTAACGTATCTGTCTAAACTACTTTCTCCTCATCAGACGCGACTGTACAGACGGAGACGATGTATATTTGGCAATTAAAGTAGAAAAGAAAATCGGAGAAGGGGAAAAGAGGCGAAAACGAGTTGAAGAGTTGGCGTCGACGATCTTTATCGGTTAATCTCTCTCTCGCTCTCTGAGGGTTTCGTCGAGAATCAGCCGGTCCTCCGGTCATAGGGTTCCTAATTAAGTGGACGTGATTGAGGAGATGGCATCCGTAGCGGAAGAACGGAGCAGCGTGCCGGAGAGTTTCAGGGATCTGAAGGAGGAGGAGGAAAGGGAGGAAGAGGAAGAGGAGGAGGACGTTTGTCGGATCTGCCGGAACCCCGGCGATGCCGATAACCCTCTCCGGTATCCCTGCGCCTGTAGCGGCAGCATCAAGTACGTTCATCAGGATTGCCTTCTCCAATGGCTCACTCACAGCAACGCTCGGAAGTGCGAGGTTTGTGTCGCCCCCCCGGTTTCTCTGTGTTTCACGTATTTGTTTGATTCTTCTATTTCTACCCGAAGAGTTTTGGCTTTAAACGGGGCACATCTGTATCTATGTTCTCGATTTGGCTGAGATTGTTAGGATATGTGTACATTTAGTAGTTTTTTTGGTTTGACTCTCCCGAGATTGAGCTGTTAGGGCATGTGGGATTTTGGCAATTTAGGTAGATCTGTCTGAAATTCGTATTATAGTTAGCTGTAAGAGAAATTTAGAATCAGGAGACCTTGAAAATTCATTATGGCGTGCGTCTTGCTCTTTGCCATCTTAGGGCGTGGAATGTACGGGTGATTGTTGGAAGGATTCTTCGTAGCTTGTGTTTATCTTCTTTGTAATTCATTTGATGATCACTGGAGTTTCCCGTGGAAATACTTTCACGAGTTTTATGTGCATTTCTTCCCTATATTGGTTTCCTGTTGTTGTTCTTTTTTAAACCTTTATATGTTTAAACAACGGGATAACCTTATTCCTTCTGAATCCAAATTTAGACCTTTTAATCCTTGGTATTTCTGAGGTGTATGTGGTTGTCGTCGGTATTGCTGAAATGTTACAGTTTTGAACTTGTTTGTTGGTTCCGTTTTAGCTAACGAATATATATCAGGTCGAAGAGAGGTTATAGAATTACCTTTTCTCGGTATCAGGAGGTATTTGTGAAGATTAGTATTAATTAAAAAAAAGTTCATCATGCACACTTTTCCCTCCTAAATACGTGTTCTTTCTGTAGTTAGCATAAACTTATGAATTATACGTGTTCGTGACATCTTCTACGCCTTTGCAGGTGTGCAAACATGCATTTTCCTTCTCCCCGGTTTATGCTGAGAATGCTCCACCAAGGCTTCCCTTTCAGGAATTTCTATTTGGCATTGCTATGAAAGCGTGCCATGTGCTTCAATTTTTTCTACGCCTCTCTTTTGTGTTGTCAGTGTGGCTTCTTATTATACCCTTCATAACCTTCTGGCTTTGGAGATTGACATTTGTGAGGAGCTTAGGTGATGCTCAGAAGTTATTCTTGAGTCGTATTTATGCCGCCTTGATCCTTACATTTGGTTGAAAATGCATTTACTGTAAGTCTATCAATTTTGTGTTTGTTATTTATTTATAACAATGTTACTGGTCTTGTAGCTTGACTGCTTCTCTATATCAAAAATGGGCAAGCTGGCTGAGGTAAAACCAAGTTCATCATGGCATACTACTTCATTGCTATGCTCAGTTATATTTCAATGCCGTTCTCGTCTTGGTCCTGACTTGCTGCTAGCTTTTGTACTTTATCCTTTTAAACTTAGGATGGGCTTTGTTGTTATTAGACCCTGTTTGGATGAGCATACTACTGCAATAAGAATTTAAACACTTTGGCCCTGTTTGGATGAGCTTATTCAAACAGCTTTTGACACCATATAAGCTGTTTTGGGCTTATTTTCATAGGCTAGAAATTGAAGTTTATGAGAGTAAGCCTTTGTAAAAGCTTAAAACAGCCTAGGCACTAGCTCGTTTTATAATGATTTCTGATTGAATTAACCTGAATAAATTACCAAATTCCATTATTTGATAAGTGCTTCTTGAAGTGTCTGTTCAAACACTATTAAGCATATTTTAATCGCATTTATGGAAGTAGAGCTTATTAATAAGCTCTACAGTCTACTCAAATAAGTCTTATTTGTGTTGTGTACCCAAACATGATCTTAGTCTGCTTCATTGGGGGTAATGGATTAGATGCATTCTTGATTAATGAACTTTTGTCATTCCTTGTGGATGGAAAGACTGCATACATTTAATATAAACTGATGATAATTTTAGTGTCATTCTTAAATAAATATTCAGTCCGTGTGCTTATAAAACTTCAATTAGGGGCTTGTAGTTGCATGAACCTTAATGTCTTGTTGGCTTAAAATTGATTGTGGGCTGAGTTTTCATCATTAAGACATGAGTAGTTCACTTTTATGATTTTTCCTATGTTAATTGGTCATTATTGATACAACTGCTTCTTTTGTATTGTAAATTGTATCATCACTAACTGAAGCTTGAGTATTTCTCTGTATGATCATTTTCCTTTGTTATTAGTCGTTCTATTGATACAACAGCTGCTCATGTTTTGTAAATTGTATCTTGTTCTGATTAACTTTGTATGAAAAATCTAAATCTGTTTTTTTCTTTGATGGAATAAATTTTTTGTTTTACCCCATTTCTTATCTAGAAATCGAATGCTTTGTTCTCTATGCAGGTGTTGGCAAGCAATATGATTTTCCTTGGTGTTGTAATCTTTGTGCCCTTCTCATTGGGCCGCATCATACTCTATTATCTATCCTGGTTCTTCTCAACTGCTAGTGGTCCTGTATTATCAGCGGTGGCCCCACTTACAGACACATCTCTTTCCCTAGCAAATATTACTTTAAAAATGCATTAACAGCTGTTAAAAACTTGTCATCTGAGACTCAAGAAAGTGGATCAATTGGTCAGGTTGCAGAAATGCTGAAAGTGAATGCAAGTGGGTTGAGTGAAGTGTCAAACAACATAAGTGCATCTGTTTCAGCCGATCTCTTGAAAGGAGGGTCAATTGCAACTTCAAGGCTTTCTGATGTTACTACTCTAGCTATTGGATATATTTTCATATTTACTTTTAATTTTGTGCTACTTTGGCATTGTTGCTTTAATTCGTTACAGCAAAGGGTGAGCCTTTGACTATGGGAAGGTTCTATGGTATTGCTTCTATAGCAGAGACAATTCCATCTCTCTTCAGGCAATTTTTGGCAGCAATGAGGCATTTGATGACCATGGTTAAGGTTGCTTTCCTTTTAGTCATTGAACTGGGGGTATTTCCTTTGATGTGTGGGTGGTGGCTCGATGTTTGTACCATACAGATGTTTGGGAAGACAATGGTTCACAGAGTTCATTTCTTCTCTGCTTCTCCTTTAGCAAGCTCATTGGTTCATTGGGTTGTAGGGATTGTGTACATGCTACAAATTAGCATATTTGTCAGCCTGCTTAGAGGGGTAACTTTTTGTCACATGGCATGATTCTTAAAGCTCTGGTTTTATTTTTAACTCTTGTTTTACACGCTTTATTTTTTTTCCAATGGCAGGTTTTGCGTAATGGAGTTTTTTACTTTCTTCGTGATCCTGCTGATCCTAATTATAATCCTTTCCGTGATTTGATTGATGATCCTGTGCACAAGCATGCGCGTCGTGTGCTTCTATCGGTTGCTGTTTATGGGAGTTTGATTGTGATGCTTGTCTTTTTGCCTGTCAAACTTGCTATGCGGATTGCACCTTCCATTTTCCCACTTGACATATCTAGTAAGCTGGCACCCTTAAGCAATTTTAATAGTTGCCACAGGATATACGTTCTCTCTGTTACAGTTGTTAATTTTGAATATGCATATTTTTTCCAGGGTATCTGATCCATTTACAGAGATACCGGCTGACATGCTTCTCTTTCAGATCTGTATTCCATTCGCTATTGAGCATTTTAAATTGAGGACAACTATTAAATCCCTACTTCACTATTGGTTTACAGCAGTTGGTTGGGCCCTTGGTTTAACCGATTTCTTACTGCCTAGGCCTGATGACAATGGTAATCAAGAAAATGGAAATGGGGAGCCAGCTAGACAGGAAAGGCTGCAGGTAGTACGAGCAGGGTGCATGATCAGGAGGAGTATGGTGGCATTTGCAGGTGATGATTTGAACAGGGTCATTAATGCTGTGGGAGAACTGAATGCCGGAGAGGATTATGATAATGACGAGCAATCTGATTCTGAGTGAGTTCCTTATAAATTGAAATCCTACAATTATGATTTATGACCTATCCTATATTGTACTTTTATCTATTTAATATTTATCTAGTTATATTACACTTTTCTCTTTGGCGGTGGACGGTGAGGGAAGGACCAGGTCTATGGCTTCATGGTTTTTGGCTTTGCATAATGCAATGCATGAGAAGTCTAGCTGGAGTCATCAGCTTCTCTGTATCTGTTGTTACTTTGTCACCATCTGATTAGATATTTGCCGTTGTGGTTATAGCAGTTATGCCTTCGTGCTCCGCATTGTTCTTTTTACTGGTGATTGCTTGGATGACTCTCCTTGTCTTCAACTCTGCCCTGATAGTTGTACCAATTTCACTTGGACGGGCACTTTTCAATTCTATTCCTCGTCTTCCCATAACTCATGGCATTAAGTGCAACGGTATGTAATTGATTGAACTGGTATCTTTTGTCAGTGTGCTTCATAACTTTGAATGTGTTTGTAATCTTATTTCTTTTTTGTTAGATCTGTACGCATTCATCATTGGAAGCTATGTGATCTGGACTGCTGTTGCTGGAGTTAGATACTCAATTGAGCAAATTAGAAAAAGGAGGGCTTCAGTTTTGTTGAGCCAAATATGGAAGTGGTGTACCATTGTTGTGAAAGAGTTCTGCACTTTTGTCTATATGGGTAAGGATGATTCTGTTTACTGATTATGTAATTGAACCTGACCTTTTGATTATGCATAATTTTGTATTTGCATTTTAATGATCAACCCATTTTTTTGTTTCAGATATTTGTCATCCCAGTGCTAATTGGGCTTCTCTTTGAGCTTTTGGTCATTGTGCCAATGAGAGTTCCTGTGGATGAAAGCCCTGTTTTCCTTCTGTATCAGGATTGGGCACTGGGACTTATATTTCTCAAGATATCTGTGTGAACCGATTCCGCTCTTGGTTTACCAATCTCCATAATTCTATAAGAGATGATCGGTATCTAATCGGTAGAAGACTGCACAATTTCGGGCAGGATCTTGCGGATGCAAATGACACAAACATAATTAGGGAGCAGCGTGGAAGTACATCCGGTGCGGGGCAGCAGCAACAAGAAGCTGATGGCGGTTTGAGGTTGAGATATCGGTGGCAGGAGCGTGTGGTAGGCTGAGAGAGAGGAGCGGAGGTTCTGGGAGAACATCTCATGATTGCGGAATCGGATAAACAGCGAAGGTTGAGGCTTGAGCTTTCTTCATTCGCGCAGGTTTCGCTGATCTTGTATCATTATGGAGTGTGATAAAGTATAAAAAACCATTTTGGGCAGTAGAAAACCTACCTTCTTAGGCTTCTGTATGCAACATGTTACAGAGAAATCTTGCTCTCTAGCGTATATTGTGTCAGCATATCCTAACTGTGAGATTGATCAATCGGACGTGACCTTGAAGCTTCAGGTCAGGGTTCGACTCAGGTGATAAATTGAACTTTAACCTGGTTCTTTGGTGTGATCCCACCTGAAGGTCTGTACTGTCTGTTACCCATGCATCGAATCTCTTTCGGGAACCGGGGGGTTCCAGGTTGGTGTTTGTGAATCCAATTGAATTAAATAAACCGATTTTACATAGTGGTTTTAAATCTTGGCTGGTTTTGAATAATCGTAACTGACATCTTCACTTGCTTCTAAAGTCATGTGCATTGTAGTTCCATGTTCATATTGCTCTTCTTTTCTTTTATTCCTCAAGGTGGCAATTGGTAGCCATTTGTATCAGAGTATGAACAACTACTGATAACGGCTAGCGGGAGTGGGCCGCTACTTAATACACCAACGAACAAGCTCGTTTTGTAGCGATGTCAATGGGTTGATGGTCATCTAGATCTAACTTTGAGTTTGAATTTGATGATTCAGCAGCAACTATCGGGCCGGACGTTGCTACGTATGTAGTACAATAGTTATCAGGACAGCACCAGAACGTTAGATGGTTCTTTTTGACATTGCGGCCTAATTCATGTTCGAGTCTCGTGTGCACTTCTCGCGAGAGGTCGTTCTTGGTGAGGTCATTTGCTGCGATGGACGAGACCATGCAAATAGATTGTTTGACCTTCAAAGGGACCGAACATGGTGTCCTCAATGAACTTGAACTTGCCTAATTAAGGAATCCTAGCTTCATGCATCTTAGAAACTTGGCGTCAGTCTCTGTGATCTAACCATCCATTCGGTGTGAGAAACGGCTTGTTTTTGAATTCGGTTGGTTGGTAGTAGCTACCGCAATATTGCCCGAGCTAGTCTGATTCCATGCTCAGTTTGACAGGGTTTGGGTAAAACCCCGAGCATCTTTGGCTACAGAATAAGAAATACCCAATCTATACCTGATTTGAACTCTCTCTCTCTCCCTCTTATATATATATATATATATATATATATATATATATATATATATATATATATATATATATATATATGTATACTTGTCTTGTTAATTGGTAGAGTTGAAAAAGAAAAAAAGAAAAAAGTATAGGTATATTTTTCTACTCAGTTACATCTTTTCCATGTTTAGACTTTATTCACAAAGTAATTTTGTTTTTGTTTTTTTTATTTTAACTATTAATCTTTTAATTGGATGGTTGAGATTTGTAAGGATAAGCAAACATCCAAGGTGATAAGAACACAAAACTCAACTTAATCTTTGAATTTACAAAAAATATGAAGGAGTTGACCCTGATGTTCTTCAATTATTTGGACCATACTTAAAGAAATTAAATTTTAATTCATCATGCCTTTTTTAAGGCAAGCTAGGGTTGGGCATAAGGTTGACGAGCTAAGCCCCTTCTATTATCTGAAAAATACACTTTTTTGCGATTAAAGATGGGATAACTGGGATATTTGTCCGTAGTTCCTAAGGATGGGATATATATATGTATGTATATATATATAATTGTAGCCGACACTATATAATTAATAACTCGAAAAAATGCCTTTTGAGTTGTTGGAACAATGAGTGTGGAACTCGGAGTCTGAGATTCTTGCGGCATATGACATTTACTCAAAAGTTTGGATGCATGCCATGTTTTTGGGCTTCTTGATTGAGCAAAGCCTTATATTTACAGAAAAGTTCTTATGGGAAGTATATTACATTTTGATGTCAGTTGGGCCAAAGATGTCTTTATCGATGGCCGCTTGCCTATAATTAGAAGCAAATGGTAGAAAATAAAGTCTTAGAATCAAAACAAGGGTAGCTTGTCTTTTCATGAATCAGTTTGTTATCTGCACAATCTATGCGATCACATAGATGACACTCATTGAACCGTCCATCAACATCGATACAAGAATTGATGTAATTTAATGCAATACGACATGTGAAGAGTATCTTAATCACAACTATCCGAATGATATGAAAATCAAGCAATATTTAACATGAAAAACTATCTAGCATCTCTCTCTCTCTCTCTCTCTCTATATATATATATATATATATATATATATATATATATATATATATATATATATATATATATATATATATATAGAGAGAGAGAGAGAGAGAGAGAGAGAGAGAGAGAGAGAGAGAGAGAGAGAGAGAGTTGGACCACTATTGTGTCCATAGCGAAGTAAGGGAAAGGGGCATCTATAAAAAGATTCTTTGCATCTATTGCTAAAAGATAGACTATGAGACTTGATTTAACAATAACTTCTGGAGAAAAACGAATACGCACACTGACAAAAGGAGAGAGCAAGAGGTCCATTTAAATGGTTCACATATTTGCTGAGATCCCACCAGACAGGAAGAAATACATTGGTTTAGACATGGGGGCTCGTAACAATCGCGCTTGTTCGTTCAACTCATAATCTAACCCGGTTTTGGTTACGCTCGAACTATAACCAATCAAAGAAGGGATTGTCACTGTAACCAAACAGAAGACCTGCTTCCGTGGTGGCTTAGGATTTTTAAAAACCGAACCAGAACTATGTATACACAAAACCAGTTGTCTAAAATTCAAAATATTTTATTGTAGAAAATAAAAAATTTAGTAGAGGAACCAACAGTTCCTAGTTGGACCCAGAACTGGATGAGCTTAGTGATTAAGAAACTGAAAGCGGACTCAAAGATGTTCCAACTCAGTAATGGTTCTAAGTTTCGGGTGAAACGGAACCAGCTGTTTGGAGAACCTGATAAAAAACTAACTTTTACCTTATTCAATGTTTACCTATTTTGTTTTAGGAACTTGAATTTTGTAAGGTAGACAACCAAACTTAACTAATCCAATATCAATTAAATTTGGGTTAGGGCTCATAAATGAGCCGAACGGATTGAATACAGCTTGTTCATGGCTCATGCTATACCTGAAAATCTTGATCATATTCAGTTTGTTGATTTGTTCGTGCCGAGACAAACATGAACTGGTTCCAAGATCTAGTTATATGAGTTGAGCATGAGCTACTGGACAAAGTTTAGAATGTAACTTTTCACATATAATTTGCTTTAAGAACTTGAATTTTGTGATTAGAATTTATGCCAAATTTCTTCCTCTTGTAGAATTGAATGATTGGATCATTTTAATTGCACTATCCCATTCGATAAGTTGCTTAAAGCCTTCTTTGGTTTCTTTTTAAAAATCTCATCTTTGTTCGAGAAATTCTCAAATGAAACCAGAACCAAACCAGAAGTAGGATTAGCATAAAACCGGACCAAAAGAATCGGTGTGAAACCAGAGCCATGACCCAGACTTAAAGAGGGGGAAGGGGCAGTTCGGCCCAATTCCACGTTCTGGTGGAGCTGGAACCGTCTAGGACTACGTGATCAACCTCTGATTTGCGAAACAGCCTACCCGTCAATCCTTCTTTATGAAGACGTGGGTTTGGATCTAAAAGATTGTTGCCATAACAACCAAGCATATCCATTCAACTCGGTTTGGTTGGCGTTCGTATTTGAGTTTCCTGTGCAACAACAACAACAATAATAATAATAATAATTCAGCATCCGCAGCTAACCATGGGGTGCATCAATAAATATATCACATGTATCCTTAGAGAAAAGAATAAAAATATATATTTTACAGAAATTAGCTCTGTAGTTGCTGTTATCAACTGTAGATATGTGCATGCACAGACACACACAAAACTGAGAGAGAGAGAGAGAGAGTCATAATATAATGAAGCTTATGATGATCTTCTCCATTACAAAAGCTACAAAGACGACTCCTTGAATATGTAAAAAAGGCTTAAAGATGAAACCGAAGTGCTTTTACATGCTGGCTCGCTGGTCACATATTGACCTGAGCCATGCCGCGCGTAGGTCAGGTCAAAATCGGCTACTGGTCGCAATTGAAGGCCGGTGAGACTTGTCCACTTTCTTCATGCACTCATCCATGCCCTTCCCCTAAGACTCGGTCAAATAGAACAACTTGATTGAGGCCATAAGATGTATCACCTCTATAAGTTTACGTGGCCAATTCGAACAAATGTGACATCAGGCCGTTGGCTCAGTGAATCCTAAGTTGTGTGGCTCGGTTAGGGGGTGCTCATGGGCGGCTCACGCCCCCTCTCTCGAAGTGCACATAACGAGCTATCATGCCTTGTATGAAAACTAAAATATTATTATCAATCTTGAATCAAACATGAAATCATGATTTTTTAAAACTACGCTCATAAGTTAACACAAGTCAAAATAGTCTTATTGAGTGGCAGATCTAGAAAATAGTTTTGGAAGGGGCGTTGTACATATTTCATCGTGTTAGAGGGACAAAACATTAATCTCAATCTAAAACATAAGTTTTACTGTAAAATTTCAAATTTTCAAGGAGACGACCGCCCTCCCAACCCTCGATGTAGATCTGCCATTGATTTTTTTATTATCAGGACCTTCATCCCACACACCGTCGAGAGATGGGAACTGCTGCAGTCCAAGACACCGTAGTCCTGGTATAAAACACCATGAAAAGTGGACCCCATGTACACCAATAAAGTGGACTACACCAGAGATTAACATTTAATATAATGCACCGCAAACGGACATGAATGAAGAACCACGATGGGTACAAATTGCTTTTATTTTTCGTATTCTATTGTTTTGGCCACGGAGGCCGAAGCCATACACATAGACATCACAGGTCACAAACCCCGTTCCGGTAAATTTTTTTAATAAAATTATTGATTCTAAATTCAAACTCCGCTAACGTAAGGGATCACTCTTGCATGGTCAGTCTCAAGCTCGGATAAAGGAGGAGGGTTGTGTTAGGCTACCGACAGTCAGCGTAAAACTTTGTCGAATTTTTATACCATGGATTACACAAATTATGAGCATTGCTTTGGGGTGCCTCCGCCTAGCGACGCATTGCATAGCCTGAATGTAGTAAAAAGTAAACAAATGTCACTACATTTTTGCCCAAATATAGTAAATCAATTGCAAAGAGGGTTCTCATATGATGGATGGGTGTGAGTAAAGAAGTTAGTCCCGCTATATTGCCGCCCGAATGTAGTGAATAAATTATATAGAGGATCTCTACATTTTCAATATGAACGGATGCGGGAAGTAAGAAAGTTAGTCCTAGATAATAAGATTTGTATTGGTTCTTAGAATATTAAAACATTGTCCGGTAACCTAATGGAGGTGGTAAATACTATGATTCAGAAAAAGATTCATATTCTATGTTTACAAGAGATAAAGTGGGTTGGAGAAAAAACAAAAGAGATTGAGGATAAAAGTTTCAAATTATGGTACTCAAGTAAGGAAAATGCTCGAAACGGAGTTTGTATTATTATAAATAAATATTTAAAGGATAGTGTAGTAGACATACAACGATATGGTGACTGAATCATGATGTTTTAGAAGCAAATGTTTTTAATATAGTTTGTGCTTACACACCTCGAGTAGGACTACAAGATAGTATAAAGACGGTTTTTTGGGAAGAGTTAGATAAGGCAATTCAAAGAATTCCATAAAGGGAGATGATTTGTTTAGGAGAAGACTTAAATGTAAATGTCAGTAAAGATGCATTATAATATGGCATTTGATCTCTTTATAAAAACTTTGGTTTTGAGTTTATAAATGAGGAAGGTAGGGAGATTTAAAATTTTGTTATGGCATTTGATCTCTTTATACTCAATACAATCTTCAAAAAATGAGATGAACATTTAATTACTTATAAGAGTGACTTATCACAAACACAAATTGATTATTTTATTTATAGAAAAAAGGTAGAGCATGTTGTAAAGATTGCAAAGTAATTTCAGGAGAAAGTTTAACCACCCAACATCGAATTTTACTTATGGATTTACAAACAAAAAAATGTACAAAGAAGAAAAGAGTGCATCGATCTATTCAGACTAAATAGTGGAACCTCAAAAGCGAGAAATAAGATATATTTGAACAAAAAGTCCTTGAAGGAGATGCTTGGAATTATGTTGGTACACCTTGTGATATGTGGAACAATATAGCTATACATATTAGGAAAGTGGTGAAAGATGTGTTAAGGTGAATTTAAGGGAGGTGTACCGACATAAAAATAAGTTTAGTGGTGGAGTGAAGTAGTGCAAAATAAAATCAAGTCAAAGAAGGCATGTTACAAATTACATTATCCTAACAAAACTAGTGAAATTTTAGAGGCTTATAAGAAAGCAAAGAAGGAAGCGAAAAAGGCCGTCAGTGAAGTAAAATCTAAAATTTGAAAGGATTTATATACAAAACTCAACTCAAAAGAGGGTTAAAGAGATATTTTTAGGATACCTAGGGCTAAAGATAAACAAAACTAAAGATATTAATTCTGTTAGATACATCAAAGACAAGGATGAAAAAATTCTAGTGGCAAATGATGATATAAGAAATAGATGGAAAAACTATTTTTATAAGCTTTTTAATGAAAATAAAGATGTTAGTATTAGCTTAGGAGAGTTAGCCAAATCAGAAAAGTATATAAACCACAATTTCTACTGATGTATTCAAAATAATGAAGTCAAAGATGCTCTTAAACATATGAAAGGTGGTAAATCAATAGGACCAGATAATATTCCCATAGAAGTTTTGAAAATCCTAGGAGAAACAGGAATCACTTGGCTAACAAGACTGTTTAATGAAATACGGAGAAACCAAAAGTTGCCCAAGAAATAGAGAGCGAGTACACTTATACCTACATATAAGAACAAGAGAGACATTCAGAATTGTGCGAATTATCGGGATATCAAGTTAATGAGCCATAATATGAAATTGTGGGAAAGAATTATTGAACATAGGTTAAGACAAGTATCGAGTACAATGGAGAACTAATTTGGATTCATGTAAGGTAGATCTACTCTTGAAGCGATTCACCTTTTGAGACGTCTTATGGAACAGTTTAGAGCAAAAAAAAAAGACCTTCACATGATATGTATTGATCTAGAAAAAGCTTACGATATGGTACCGAGAGAGGTTCTTTGGAGAACCTTAGAAAAAAGAGGTATCCTATTGACATACATAAACCTTATAAGAGATATGTAAGATGGTGCAAAAACATGTGTGAGGACTAATGAAGGAATGACAAACTTCTTTGAATTTAATATTACATTAGGGATCAACTTTAAGTCCATACATATTTATAATGGTGATTGATGAGTTAACAAAACATATTCAAGATGAAGTACCTTGGTGTATGTTATTTGCATATGGCATTGTGTTAAGTGGAGGAGTATAAGGAAAAAGTTAATAGAAAATTAGAACTATGGAGAGAAACATTAGAAAGTAAAGGCTTCCGACTTAGTAGAACAAAGACAAAATATATGAAATGTAAATTTGATTATTTGGTTACTTTAGAAGACATAGAAATTAAAATTGACACACATTGCATCCTTGAAACTAAAAGTTTTAAATACCTAGGGTCAATTTTTCAGAGTGATGAAAGAATTGATGAAGATGTTACGCATAAAATTAATGTTGGTTGGTTAAAATGGAGAGGAGCATCAAGTATTCTTTGTGATAAGAAGGTACCATTAAAGTTAAAAGGTAAATATTATAGAGCAACAATTAGACCTGCCATGTTTTATGGTTTTGATTGTTGGGCAATTAATCATCAACATGTATAAAAGGTGTCTGTGACAAAAATGAAGATGTTGAGATTGATGAGTGGTCATACAAGAAAGGACCGTATACATAATGAGGTTATTAGAAAGAAATTAGGAGTGATACTAATAGAGGATAAAATGAGAGAATATCATTTAAGATTGTTTTAACATATAAAAGGAAGATCAAAAGAAGAACCTATAAGAAGATATGAAAAACTAGATTTGGAAAGTATTAAAAAAACTAGAGGACGACCACAAAAGTGTTGGAAAGAAACAGTAAAGAATGATCTAGCTTATTGTGAGTTATATGCTAACATGGCACACGATAGGGATATGTGGAAACAAAGAATTCATGTAGCCGACCTGGTCTAGTATGGGAAAAGGCTTAGTTGTTGTTGTTGCTGTTGGTTTTCTATTTACAATTAATAGTTGCTGGCATGATTTTTCTTATTGAAGTTTCCTCATATTATAGGCAAGGGAATCCGAAGAGAAGAGAGAAAGGGTGCTGTATAAAATTTTCAAAGTCAATATCGTGCTGCTAAAACTGCCCACATAGATTCATCTAGGAAAGCCTTCACATGCTGGTGGCTTTACAGAGAGCAACTAAAATAATTTTTCAGATTTTTTCTTGTAATCCACGAGTTAGGTAGACTTTGAAGTTTGATTCTTCGCTTTCTTCATGATAAACCATTGGCCCTCTCTCTCTCTCCATTATTACTATAATTCGTCCAAAGAAATGTGGTTTTCTGTAATTTACCGCTGTAGACAGTACTCACCATAAACAATCTAATCGTCTTCATTGACCCTCTATAAAAATGTTAGACTTTCGTGCCTTTCCCTCTCTCTTTCTTCCATAATTTTATTGGAGCTTTCTTTCTTTTAGTTTTAGCTCATCTGCTTCCCAGAGCAATGGCCTGCTAAGTCTCATATTTTTGTTAATTTCGCCACTGTTTCATCTGTATACCCTCTCTCTGCTTCGGACATCTTGATTCTCTCCAAGTTTCTCTCCAACGAACAGTACTCTCTCAAGACAAAACAAAACTATGAAACAATACCACCAATCGTAGACTGACAGCATCTGCATCTATCTCTTCTTGCGGATCGGTCTTCCGGCAGGCCTGATGCGGGATGCGGCAGGGATTCTCCTATGGCTGGTCCTCGCGGCCCTGGCCCTGTCGTTCCCTCCGGCCGTCTCTTCGGCGCCGGCGGTGAAGCACCGGAACGCCTACGCTACCATGATGTACATGGGCACCCCCAGAGACTACGAGTTCTACATCGGTCTGCGCGTTCTTCTCCGCTCGCTCGCCCGACTCAAAGTTGACGCCGATCTCGTCGTCATCGCCTCCAAGGACGTCCCGGCAAAGTGGGTTCGGGCCATGTGAGGCTTCCTCCATCCCCAACTTCAAATTCTCTCTCTCTCTCTCTGATTTCCCATTTTCATGAGATAATGCAGGGAGAAAGAAGACGGCGCGAAAGTTGTGAGTGTGGACAACGTACAGAATCCTTACAGAAACCAAGCGAATTTCAATAAGAGATTCCTGCTCACTTTGAATAAGCTGTACGCTTGGAGTTTGGTGGAATATGACCGTGTCGTCATGCTCGATTCGGACAATCTGTTCTTGCAAAATACAGACGAGTTGTTCCAGTGCGGACAGTTTTGTGCAGTATTCATCAATCCTTGTATTTTCCACACTGGCCTCTTCGTTCTTCAGGTTGGTTCGTGATTGCTTGCTTTGTCTAGACTTGTGAAAATCAATTTGCGTTTTGTTGGTGTTTTGATTTTAGTGTTTTTGAGCCGATTTTCTTTGATTTGTGTTATTACTGAGATTACGAGATGTGGGTTTTGATGGTGGCAGCCATCAACGGAGGTGTTCAATAGGATGCTTCAGCAATTGAGAGATGTGAAGAAGAACGAGGATGGTGCAGACCAGGGCTTCTTGGTTGGCTACTTTGATGATCTTCTTGATCGCCCTATGTTCAATCCCAGACCAAACGGTACAAGTCTCGATGGCTACTTTAGATTGCCCCTTGGATACCAGATGGACGCATCTTACTATTGTAAGATCTCTCTCTCTCAATTTAAGCTTTAGTACGGTAATGTTGTCCCTGATTCTGTGTGTGCTTTTAGTACCTATGATCGTGGAAACTTGAGTTGGAAGCAAGAATTTCATGTTGTTCTCTAGATGTAGCTTTAATTTCGGGATCTTTGTGTGATTGGTGAAGTTGTTTCTTAGCTTGGAGATGATTCAATCTATGATTGAAAACTTACTAAAAGATATTTGTTATGTTTCTTTGGGGTGTGTATGCAAGTATTCATATTGGTGTTTGACTTCTAATTAATTGCAGATTTGAAGCTAAGATGGAACGTTCCATGCGGTCCGAATAGTGTGATCACATTCCCTAGCGCACCATGGCTGAAGCCATGGTATTGGTGGTCCTATCCTGTTCTCCCTCTCGGCTTGGCTTGGCACGAACAACGTCGCAGTTTGCTAGGCTATGGAGATGACTTCCCTTACCTCTTTACTCATACTGTCATCTTCTTCCTCCTCCTTGCAACCCTCCGCCTCTGCTTGTCACGTATCTGCGTCCGCCGCTCTTCCGACAGGGCCAATTCAGCGGCATTTGCGTCTTCGGTTTATCCGATCGCCACTAAGTTCATCCTGGTTTTGCTGATCTTCGCTAGTTACTGTATTCCATTCTTTATGATACCCAAGACAGTGCATCCCTTGCTGGGTTGGGCTCTTTATCTAGCAGGCTCGTCTTCACTGATGTTGGTGGTGGCTAAGTCTTTCTATCTGCCATTGATTCCAGCGCTTACGCCTTCCATCGGCATCGCAGGCGCCTTGGTCATCATGGCGTACAGTGGTTACAATGATGGTATTCAAAGAGCTCTTGCCATCTGGGGTTACTCATTCTTCTGTGCACCATTTTTATGGAGTTCTATCTCTAGATTGCTGAACGGCATTCAGGTCGAGGCTTCGATCCCGAGTAAAGCCGGAGAATTGAGATTGCCTCAATTCATGAAGATCTATTAAGGTTTTAGGAACTAATGATGCTCAGATTGAAGGAAGAAACTTATGGGTGACTGCTGTTCATACTTATTGCAGATTGAATGACAGAGATCATTATTTGGATATGGATTCTTTGAGAAATGTAACAGAGGATAAGATATACTTGCTTCATGAATTCGCAAGGGTCAGACTGAGTCGAGATCTCCATTATTTATAGACCATTAAGTTTATTTTCTGGGGATCAAAAACATGTAAAATGGGGGTTAATTGCTGCGGTTGTCTATCAAATATTAGCACAGCTTTTGCTCTAATACAGCACTATTTGCATACTAGGAAGATACAATTACAGATTCTTAATGGCCATAGCTGCTGTGTTTCTGTAACTTATCGTCTTTTTTCTATTGTCTGCATTAAAACTTCTCTTTTGCTTGTTTGCATGTACGGGGTCGACTACATTGTATATAAGAGTGGACCCAGAAAGCCCTTTTGGATCTTTCATTTCAGAAATGTATGACAGATGCTTGGAAGAGTAGGTGGTTACAGAAAATACCCCACCCTCCAGAATTCTAATTAGTGGCAGACCTGTGAGGTCGCTGCCTTAGACAAATCCTAGAAAAACCAGAACTCCATATACCTCCGATTTTCATAAAATAAACTTGTATAGACAGGCTCACTTTAATTATGCAAGGAAATGGTCAGACCCATAGTGAAAAGTTGATATAACTTCAGTATATGTCAGTGGCGGATATACATTGCGGTGTGGAGGGGTGGCCGCAGCACTAGAAATTCAAAAAACCAATGAAAAAGTTACCGAGCGGAATTGAATCCATATAGTTCGCCCCTCCTTAAATAATCGATTCGCCCCACTCAAAAAAATCTAGATCTGCCACTCGTAGATGTAAGAAATATGCTTAAGATAATATAAAGATAAGAGAAGCAACTAGCGTTAGAGATGGTGATAAGGACGATGCATGGGTTTCAATATATCCATCGGACTTGGAAACGCAAATCTTCTACCCATTGGACATTACTTGTCTTTCTTCATAGCACAGAACTAAATGCACAGTAAACAATACCTTAACGGGAAAGGGGGTCCACGAATTTAACGGCATGAGTTCCATACTTGGGGCATGCATATGGCTTTGGCCTCCCCATTGTTTCCCGTTCCCATAAGATATAATTTTTATTGACAATGAATTATCAAAGGTTCAGTTTTTATAAAAATAAAAGATTTTTCCTTAATGGAATGGCTAGATTTTTTTGAATAATCGTCTTCTACGCTGAACCCAACCCTTCAGCATAAGGGTCCTTTCTTTAGGAACATTTGCTAAGATAGAATGTTATAAAATATTTGAAACCAATATAGAGATAAGGGATTCTATCAACAAATGCTTAAGGCATAATCATAGAAATTTCATAAATATATTTCCAAATATGGCTTAAAAAATATATGGTGTATCCCGTGCTTTTATAAGGTTCTAAAAGACTCTCTAATATGCATAAGCAGTATCACAAGATCATCTATAAAATCTATCTATCTATCTATATGTATATAAATATATGTCGATCTATATACAATGGAAACTATGCGATGGAGAAAAGTGGAATGCGATGATAGATAAGTTCAGGGTGAGAAGATCAAAGACTTGGTTTCGAACGCCTTTTGGACGACAGAAGTCTTTGATTCTGCTCATACTCAACTTTTCTAGCCTTTCGTTCCTGCTTACTCTCATCGATTACGTTCGCGTGTATTAGTTTTTGAAAGACTGCTTAAGGTGAAATTCAGGTGAGGCACTCTTTGTTGAATGTTTCGAGCTTTTGATACTCAACTTTACTAGATAATCTATCTTCCTTACTGGCCTCAACTTCACTTTAAAGATATATGGTCTCGTGGTGTACAAATAGATTTATGTTGATTCACCAAGAGCATTAATTGGGCACCAAATAGTATATCATCACTGAAACCCTCACTTATGAGCTCAAATCAATCCGATCTAAAAAGAGATTTGAATATCAATTTCATTGATATCATCGATCTCATAAGTATGATACCAAATTCCATCAATCTAATCAATAAAAAGAGATTTGAATATCAATTTCATTGATATCACTCATAAGTATGATACCAAAATAGTACTTTTGAATTTTGGGTGAAGAAGTTCTTTGGTTGGGGCGGATAATGACGGGCTTCGTGTAATAACCCACAAATCCAACCGTGGGTTATACCTTTTTTCAATATACAGAAGTCGCAATTTAGAACATGTTTGAGAGATGTTTGTAGCCCTTTATATGTATACATACATACAGACACACACACACACACACACACACACACACATATATATATATATATATATATATATATATATATATATATATATAGAGAGAGAGAGAGAGAGAGAGAGAGAGAGAATGATCTACCAAATTGAACATGATCCTAACTTTGGATTGGTGAAAACCAGGCTTTTCCGAGATTATATTGAATTCGTAGGAATAGTTTACTCCGAAGCTGTAATTCGGAGTCCACGTATAACTACAGGCTTTGCCCTACTTGGAAAATTTTTCCTACTAAAAAATTTGACAGTTAGAAGTATGGCCTACGGTTATAATACTGAACCCACAATGAAACCGTTCACTACATACTCCACATTATAACCATGCACTCTTCTCTCGTTGTCCATTTTGCCGAGCCACCATGTGCATCAAATTCTTTTGGTACAATAGGGAGGCCAAAGCTAGATGCATGCTTCTGGGTATCGAGCTCATGACCTTCAACATCAAGTTTTAGTCATATAAGACTATGTGACTCAACTTTCTCATAAAAAAAATTCTACCTAATCTCTTCTTTCTCTTTTACTAATTTCTAGCAAGAAAGGGTACGGCCTTTTCTTCTCATAATGAAAGAATTTCATTTGCACCCCTTGAAATAAAAACCTTCTTGTTGTCATCACAATTGTACCACAACATATGATTTGCCAGCTGTCACCATCGTTAATTCATATCTTGAAACTCTAAAATAACGTTCCATTTCAAAGCCACAAAAAGTTAGATGTATACAAATCATCCTGCATATGCTTGAACATAAATAGGGCCATCAGCCCTTAAATGATTCTTGAAGCTTATTGGGTACTATGTTGGATCTGAATGGAGATCCAAAGTAAAAAATCGGACCCATTTCCAGAACCGAAGTGAATAAGTTAAAGGTCTGAATTGTGTTGCGAACGAACTGGGTTCACTGAAACTTGTTCTTGGTTTTTATTCATATGAAAGATGCATTTGGATCGAACTGGATTCATTACCCAGCTAGATCTTCATTCATGTCGTTAGTCTGGTTGGAATCTTAAACAATCTTTTTTTTGGGGGTAATCTGTAAAGAATTTTATTTGGACGCCTGAACACAATGGAGCTGCTTTGTGAAACTTTCGAATGCCATTTGATGAATAGGTTAGGGAATTTTGTGTTTCAGGTCGTGTTTGTGACATGAAGAAACTTCAGTTTCATGCCAGAAAACATGCCAATCTGTAGAAACCTGGTTTTTCATGTTAGTGTGGATGGACACGGACACACGCTTTTAGGGTCATGCCCATGTCCTGCTTCCGTGTCATGCCTTATATTCACGGCCATAGTTTTGGCATTTTGTGAAGTTCAACCAAGTTCACCAACTCTTCGACACGATTTAAATTACTTTTGAACGTTGCTTGGAAGCTAATATACAAAGCTAAAGATGTCTCTGGGCCAGTCTTTTTTTGTGGCGTCGGGTTGGGTTCACAACCTAAATCACGTGAAAGCCTACTTCTATGTGCTGGTTAATATCCTCTCTCTCTCTCTCTCTCTCTCTCACACAGCCAAACTACAGCTGTGCCTCTCACTTTTGACCTCAAAGTGAATCGAACTCTAGATATATCGTAAACAATGAATTTATACCTCTTTTTGCTATGAAACATACCATCCAAACATGCAATTTTAAACATCATGATTTTTAAATATCATGACCCTTGAAATATGTTGCAATACAATGTGGGTAAGTATGAATTTTATACTATTATGTTATATACATATTCCTAAACGATACCTAATTTGGATATATATTATATATTCATCCTATCATTTTAGGAAGCTTAATGCATCTGGCCAATACATGCATATACATATGTGTATACTAAAAAGTGGTTAATGCTCCCAACATAAGCTTCAAAATGGGCTGGCGAATGAAAATAATGAACCGAATGTTCATGGCTTGTTTTCTGACTCGACGTGTTGTTTGTGTTCGGCTTGTTACTGGTTGTGCAAAGCTCAACACGAATAAGGTACACTCCAAGTTAGAAGAGCTGAAATAACCTTTTATGATTTAACGTGCAACTTTTCACATCTGTTTCTAAGAAAATTTGATTTCTTGATTAGAAATTAAGTCAAAACTTTACTTATTATGCAATTTTCTTGTAAAAATGAAGGATTTGGTCATTAATTACATATGCCTACTTAACTCATTAGATTAACATGCACCAAGAGCGTTAGCTCAACCGTAAGGCCATCTAGCTCTGTTGCTGCTGGTGGGGTATAGATAGAGAGAGAGAATGAGAAAGATTGATGATTTAGATAATAAATAAAAAGTGAAGTTGCTGCTGGTGGGGAGTTTGACTCCAAGACGGTGTATGTGTGTTAGGCTTCACCCTCTTCTTTTATCTCTCTTTCTCTCTCCTTATATATATATATATATATATATATATATATATATATATATATATATATATATATATATATATATATATATGTATATATAGATAGAGAGAGAGAATGAGAAAGATTGATGATTTAGATAATAAATAAAAAGTGAAAGTTGTCCTTTTGAAAAGCAAAAGTACAAAGTATAGCTTTTTTTTTGTTTTTCCTTTTTACGTATAGATCTTTGGTCTCTTTGGTCGATTAAATGATCATGAATACTTTAGCATAAACAAGAGTTTGTCAAATTCCTTTATATATATAACGGACGCTTAGTGGAATGTGCACGTTGAAATTTCCCGAATAAAAAATGTAATCTTGTTTGTTTTCGTTGTTTAATTTTGACCAGTTTCACATATTTATTCTACATTAATTTGAAATGAAAATATGCCTTTATTAAACTAATTTGCGTTATGAAGTTCAATGGTAGTTTGGATGGCAGTCATCTCATTCTCACGGCAATTAGGATTTCATTTATGAGAGAATGAGGTCAGCACAGAAAATCCCTTCATTGGTATTAAAGAGCATAACACATGATCAATAATTTGTAACATTAATGGCTCCGGAACAAGTCCATAAGACCCATTCCAGGGACGAAGAATTTAGCATTTCTGGTTGATGATTACCCATTCTTCTCGATAAGTAGAAGGACGACGACAAAAGGGAAGCCATAAGAGTTGCAAGTCATTTGATTGTTTTTCTGAAGCAAGAGGAAGCTGGAATCTCCGATTCCTGCAACCGGTAGTTGGAGCTTCAGTGATTAACTACGCATTTGCACATAGAGCAATAGCTCCTTTGGTTAGGGATTCAACTCAACCTCACAATTAGATAAAAAGAAAAACTAAGTGTTTCAAACAACCAACAATAAATGGCTGAGATTTGAAAAAGCCGAAGCCAGAGGCATGCTTCAGGTATGGATTTCATGGCCTTCAACTGTATTCAGGTGAGCTACTGCTCGTTGTGCCTGCCCTTGCTTGTTTAAATCACCTTGTTTTATTGCAGAAAAGAAAATTGTGAATATGGTGCCCTTAAGAGATAAGCCGTCCATCAACAGGTCATCTGGATGGCCGAGATTCGGAGCACCCATGCTTCCCTTGAGGGCGAGGAATGCCATTTAACCATAATAGAGATGAGAGATGCATCATCTATACGTAATATATGTCATGTGGGGAGCTGGGTCTGAAGCTTTGCAGGCCCACGATCACGGGCGCCACACCGCTCTATACTCTGCTTCCTTGTACTCTTCTGATTGTCACCCGCACACCTCCTCGTTTCCTCTGCCTGCAAAGACTCTCTCTCTAAGAGAGAGACGACGACGACTGGTAATTAAGCACTTGTAGAGAATCCAATGATGAATTCCCCGTAGAAATGGGAATTCGGAGCAGCATTCCAGCTTACTTTCACCGGAGATCTCTACCGGTCTTTCTTCTTCGGGTACAACAGAGAGGAGGCCGAAGCCACCTCGGGGGTCGAACTCATGCCGTTCAACTTGCGAGTCGACACGCTAGCCAGGTGAGCTATTGCTCGTTGTGCAAAGATCACCTTCGTGTGTGTCAACTTCGGATGAATTGAATTCCCTCAACTTGAAAGAGTTCAACTCCGATTCTCCCCGACAAGTAGTTTGAAATCGAGATGAATCACTGAGCCATGAACTTGGTTAGGCACGGCAGGCAGGCAGGAAGTACACCAAAGGCAGATCCGATTGATTCCAGTCAATTAGAGCGAATCCACCGCTTTCAGTGGTCAAACTTCAGTGTAAACGTCATTATCACACAACTCAGCCTTACCGCAGAATTCTCTCACCCCCCAAAGCACTCGCCGGCATTGAAACCGACCTTTCGTCGGTCAGATAATGAAAAGAAAAAAGCAACAACCAAAGGGAAAAGAACTTATACTACCAAAAAGGAAAAGGAAAATAATTTTACGTTGGTTCACTATAACCGGTTCGTTATTTTATACGATTATATCACAAAATCAGAATAATACAAAAATAGTGCCACAAGTCGGGAAACCGCTAGCGGTTTCCCGGCCATTCTCAAGTCAAGCCCTCCACGCATACACCACCAAGGAGAACCCGGCCGTATGCGGATCAGGATCCGTGTTTGCCCACTCCAGAACTGAAGAGCTGCAGGCAGAGGAGGAAGACAGTGAAGAGTGGGAAGAAAACGAACCGGTTTTCAGCAGGCTTCTTTCCTGTCCGTTCAGCGCGAACCCACCAGGCCACCTTGCTGGCGACCACCCGGTTTCCGATACGGAAGACGGACCTGTTCGCTCCGGCTGAAACATGAAGACGGCGTGGCCGAACCCCGGCTCGAATAACCAGTTATGAACGTCCCAGTAGACGTGAACCGGGACGCCATCGACCACGAACCGGTCGTTGCCCCGAAACTTCCACTCCAGATGACGCACTTTGAGTACCGGCTTGCCATCGACTCGGAAGGAGAGACCGGGTTCGTCCGGCTCCCATTCGATTGTGACGCAGCGTGGTTTCCCGTGGCTGAAGCTCGCCCTTGCGGCATAGAGCCGCCTCCCAACGACGTGCTCGCGGCGGGACAGGAGGGTTGGCTCGACGGACGGAGGCTCCGCTCGGCTGCGGGCGTAGGCTTGGAGGCGGAGATCGCCGACGAGGAGGACCATGGTTTTCCTATCCGAGACGAGGCAGAGGTAGAATCCGCGATCCGGTTCGGGGCTAGACGAAAACCGAGCCTTGGATAAGTCCCAATAGACTCGGGCCTTCCTCCCTTTCACGCAGATCTTCTTCTTCCCTTTCTTCCTCCAGAAGAGCCACGGGTTTATTTTGATCTGGTGCGAGACGGTGGCCGTCTCGTCGTCCTCCTCATCGCCAGCTGCGAGATGGGGATGAACGGTCAAGCTGAGGGATCGGCCGCTCATCAGTGTACAGCACCATCCGACGGTGACAAAGCCGAGTTCCGTTTGGTAGAGGCAGGTGGTCAGATTCTGAACCATCTCTCTTCTACTGTTCTTCTTGTTCCTCTTCTTCGGTTATCTGATAACTCGTCGAATGCTTTGTCCGGGGAAATTCTTCATCTATAAAGGAATCGAGAATGACAATGTTTGAGAAAGGTACTGTTTTGGGAGGTGTCTTTTGTGTCTGAAAATCAAACTACACGGAGCTCTCTCTCTCTCTCTCTCTCTCTCTCTCTCTCTCTCTCTCTCTCCTGCAAGACTAGGAAGACGATGGTGATGATTGAGTTGTGGAATCCGTGGTTGCGATGATGATGCTCTCTCTCTCTCTCGAATGGCAGAAGATGCTGCTTGTTGGTGACTCGTGAATGGTTAAAACAAAGGATTTTAATTCTTTTAGGGATTTTTTGTCCGTGACTTGACAAACAGATCCAATTACAAATTTTGACCAGCTTTTCTTGTTTGCCCAGTTTGCGAGGCTTCGCCCTTTTGCTTTGAGGGGTTTACTTTACGGGTGATTGGGTCAGCTTCGGGTAAGGGAGTTTAAAAGATTCGATTTAAATAGATCTAACATAATGTTGGATCGGAACTTAGACCCAAACCCGACAAACTATATGCAACACTTTGTATCTTAAATTGCATTAAATGAGATGGTATATAATATGATGTTACAACATTACTCTCAATAAATGTGTATAGATATGCATTTGGGCAACCCACAAGTAAAATGACATCCGGTTGGGGTCCAAAAACTCATTCTGGTGAGCCTTGGCAATAGACCGCTCGTGACTCGCAGCCTGCACCGGAAGGGCGAGATCCGTCGGCCTTTCGTCTCCTTCGAACCTTTTGGTGTTTGAAAGTGCTTTGAAACTAATAGGTCACATACTCGCACATATTATATGTGTATGTGTGCATGCGTGCATGTATTGTGTGTGTGTGTATATATATATATATATATATATATATATATATATATATATATATATATATATATATATATATATATATATATATATATATATATGGAGCCTTCGAAATGCATGGGATTGAATGCTGGAAGAATTATGATGCCGTAACAAATGATAAAGACACAAAGTGGCCCGACTTTTGTGGGCGTGGGGAGCAGTTTTATGTTACTGTATCATATTGCCCTACTTGATGGGCTGGTGGATTCCGTTCTATATTGTAAGGAAGGTGCGAAAGGGACAATGCGGTGGGCTCCAAAGATTGTATTTTTAGAGAAAGAGAGAGACAGAGGTTACGCAAATGGGTACTAGCTATAATGTTTGTTAGTGAACAAACTTTAGCATCCAAAGGGTACCCTGAGCGTCAGCTCAACGGCAGGGGGCTGTGACCAGACATGTCTGGTATTGGATAATCGGAAACCGGCAGATCTAAACAGCCGAATTTGGTTAATTCAAAACCTGAATCACTTTAAGATCGGTTCCAGTTATGGTTTCGAAACTGTCCGTTCTAATTTGAATCTAGAACTGTTTGAAACTGATAATTTTATTAAAAAAATAATAATTGTAGGAACAATTTTAAAAAAGACTGGAACTGCTTATCTGGTTTGGTTCCGGTTTCAATTTTATAAAAGATAAAACCAGAATTGAAACCAAAAAAAAAAAAATTACCATCAACCAAATTGGTAAGGGGAGCTCGGTGATCACTTCCCCTCTCTCTCTCCCCTATTATTTTCTCTGTGTTCTTCTGTTCTTCAGAGAGCAGCAGGAGAGAAGCGTGAGAAAAGATAGCTTTTTTAGGGTTTAAGAGGGAGCGATGGTAGACTAGTTTGGTCACACACACACAATCTCCATAATTGCAGGCGCCGTCCAGGATTGTTATAAGATCAAGATGGGCAGTAAA
The DNA here is from genome assembly GCA_036023115.1 of Brasenia schreberi. Lineage (NCBI taxonomy): Eukaryota > Viridiplantae > Streptophyta > Magnoliopsida > Nymphaeales > Cabombaceae > Brasenia > Brasenia schreberi. The sequence goes on from JAYKKT010000033.1 coordinate 3,108,325, forward strand.
AGATTTGGTCTTGAAGCTATTCCAATCTTTCGAAACGTGGTTTCTCTGTATTATAAATGAAATACAGGTGTCACTTGTTGCTACTACATACTTTTGCTCCTATTGCTCTATCTCAGCAAGTGGCGGACCTAGAAATCCTTTTCGGGTCAGCCAAAGTCCAATTGAAAATTCAGGTCTATGTGTGTGTGCGTGCACGCCATGTATAATTTTTTTCTAAAAAATATGACTATTTATATATGTTTCTCTTTTTTAAGTCAGGTGAGGCGACAAGTCTTTGTCCTGACCGAAAGAAATAAGGGAATGTGGATTACAGCTGCTTAAACACCAATAATATTGTTCTTGAAGACCTTTGCGTACCTTTTTCTTGGGTCTGAAGGTTTCGAAGATTACCGTCGGATTTGGTGAACCCTCTATTGCTGATACAGGGACTTGCAGAGATGCAAATACAGCGGAAAATAGAGAGTGTGTGATAGACACGAGGTTCCCATACAGGGGCTTGCACAGACGAATACAGTATGAGTATTTTATTTTTCTCTGTATTTCTGTATCACACAGTGTCTGTATGTGCTTGCCTTTATAGGCAGGCGCTCCCCCATTCGTCGTGCTTATCCCCCTGTGGCTTCTCTCGTCTAAGAAGTGTAACGAACGACCGTTACTAGATCTGGGCCTATCCTCAGGTAACAGCTGGATGGCCAGTCCAGCTGTTACCCGAGCTGAGAATGGCCACATCCTATAACAGTTCTGACCAACAAGAACGGTTGGTCCCAGAGCAGGAATCCATACTTATATAATGGAAAACTGAAAAAGAAACTATGCTTCGATTGATAATCTTACTTTTGGCTGAAAAGCACGAATATGTATATTGTTCCCAATTGTGACTTTGATAGGAAAAGGTTGTACCCTTGTAAGAAGGTTTTTATCAGAATGTATCAAACTAAAAGAACCCTCAACTATTTCAGTCGGCAATAGAACGACACACACTTTGACCACTAAACTATTTTGATAATTTTGATAGATCATGATCTCCCAGATCACCTGATCCAACCTCCTATGAAGGCAAATACTGTTCCGTAAGAAAATAGCTATTCTTTTTTATTGCTTCGCTTTGAACTGAATCAAGAGACTCTTCAAACAAAAGGGAAGATGACGAGTGCATAGTTCGCCAACCCTGGAAGGCATATAATTCAAATTGTTTGTCGATAGAGATCCCTTTCTCTCCAGGAGAGCACAGCTTGACTTATGTTGGTGGGAGTTCATAAAATAACCACCAAGTTCGTGTCTTTCTCAAATATTAAAAACGCCCAAGAACTTGCTTAGCGGCTAGCTCTTGATAAAGTTATTCAATATATACGTCAGCAAACTTCGAAATCAACTCTCTTTCTCTCTCTCTCACACACTAACACACACTAGCACACGCACAATTTTCCATCTTCCGGCAATTTTTATTAAGGGTAGGCTAGCTACTTTATTTGGTCTGGTTCGGCTGTTGGTGCGTGGGACTGCGTTGGTCTGCCAAACGCCACCCAAATCATAAACCCTTTACATTCAAATACAAGGACTCATGGCTCTTCTGGCCAGGTGTTTTGGGTGAAACCAACCTGCAAGTTGAGCGTCACAACTGTCACTCCAGCAGCCTTCGATTTCTCAAGTGACTCACGCACGAGAAAAGAAAGGTTCAGTCACGACTTCTCGGGTTGTGATGCCTGTAAATTGACTGCTACCATTTAGTCATTAGTAATGATTGATCTCTCCTTTGCATTAACTCAAGGGCCTCTACTTCCTTCCGCATGGGCAACTAAATTAAAGGTTCGACTCTAATGAGTGGTGCTAGTTGCATTTGTAATTGGTTGTTGATCCACCATATCTTCTCCTTCGAGAAGAAGATAGATGAGCAGATAGTTCCATTTAGAAATGGTCGGTTCAAAACCAGCGCCACAGTTCAAAATCTTTCATAGGCAGAATCGAACTGAACCAGCACCAGAACCGAGATCCCTCCTATTCGGTTACAGTTCATGATATCCAAAAACACGTCCGAAACTGGAAGCAACCGCTCCAAACTGTCACTAAATAGATTCATATATATTTTTCAACACCAAATAACACAAACTCAATTGGGGTGGTTTGATTGTTTGGGTTGGAGATAATTTAGAACCTAGGTGGTTGTGTTGTAGCGTCCGGTTTTGGAGTTGGAGAGTTAGTAGTAGCTCAACGGTAGGAAGCGTCCTACCATTGACGTTGGTGGGAAGTTCGACTCCCAAAGGGCACATTTGCCCTCTTTTAAAAAAGATTAAATGATTTCAGAGCAGTTTCGAAACCGGAACCGCCTGTTCCACTATTATCCTTTATAGCTGCTTTGATCAAAAGAGAAAATTGCAAATGCGTACATAAATAAACTACACACTGCATTGCATGAAACCCTCGCAGAGGAGGCAGGAGGCCTATGCTTTGCCTGAACTGGTGATAGCAAGGCATTCACATAGTAGACCTGGATCTGGTTCCTATGACAGTGTAACCCATATCCCAAAAAACAATGTAACAAACACACCACACGACACAACCCATTTTTCTTTTAATGTTTTTACATTGAAATCTCGTGGATCTTAGTCTGAACTTGGGTCTATTAAGAGTAGGTCTGACCCGAATAACTAATGGGTCTAATACCCTCTGGCATCCCTACTTGCAGTTCCAGATAAACCACATCTAAACGGAATTGGGGCATCAAACCATTCTTATGACAAACATTCATAGTCACGTAATAACATAGCATTAACAAATTCCAATAAAATGGGCTCTCATGTAAATGGTCTAAATGTGCCTTCAATATATAACTGTAAGTGATCGAAGCTATACACACCCATGTGGATTGTAAAACTTTTTAACAATATGTAACGCAAAAAGATGGATGGAACAGTTGCCTCAATAGACTTCTCAATTAGCTTATGCAGCAACTAACAGAGGGGAAGCTGTTCCAAATGATCTTATGATGACGGCCTTTTTTTGCTATTAAACCTAATATTTCGCTAGTCCAGGTGCTGGCATGACAAGTATACACTACTAAAGTGTAGGTAAACACGTTAAAAAAGTACTACAGCAGCATATTGATCAATAAGATGTACTCACCAACATGCACAAGTATGCTCCTCTTCTTACCCCATATTCCAGACTGACTTAAAATAAAACAACTGACGGATTCCTTCAAACATAAATAGCCGATCTAGCGCACTGAAAGTTTGCCAAGTTTCTGGCTATATCACATGGGTGCAGACATGGAGACGGGTGCGAGTGCCAGGGGCAATATGCAGGGACACAGTATGTAAGTGTAATTTATATTACATGTAATAATTCGTAACACTAACAGAAAAAACTCAGTTTCACAGGCTAATTGACTGAAAGTAACAACAGGTGATTCATGTAGGGTCTTCGTGATTCAGTTTCACAGTTATTCAAGGAAGATGGGGTCGAGTCAAAACAGGCAAGTACGGGTACCAAGTGCCCAGGTAGATGCATCTACGCGACATTCCAGCAAGCACAGGTTCTCTTGAGGAATAACACCAATGTCAGTGGTCAGAATAAAGCAAATCAAACGAGTAAGAGGATCTCACATATGCACCCATAAGAAAGCATATCAAAACTTGGTTAAGTATGTGTAATGTTTGATCATTTATTATATACTGTCACCATTAAATTGTAATAACCACATGCAAACAAAACAAGTGACAGAAAGAGCCTATAGTGCAACCAAATTGGATAATAATTTCGCTTATCATTTATCATGAGAAAAACTCAACCCATGTAAGGGATCACCCTTGCATGGTTAGTCACAAACCCAATAAAGAAGGAAGGTTGCATTAGGTTTCCGACAATCAACGTAAAACTTTGTCGAATTTATCGAACATGTATTCTACAAATTATTGGGGTGTCCCCTCTTAATAACGCACTCCAAAGCCCAAATGCAATGCAATAATCGCTACATTTTCGTCCAGATGTGGTGAATTAGTTACAAAAAGGTTTTGCACATCATGGGCGAATACAAATAAAAAATTAGTCCCGCTACATTGTCGTTTGAGTCATCTGAGTGTAGTAAAAAAATTACAGAAAGGGTTTTCATATTGACAAATACGGGAGATAAGGAAGCTATTACTAAATAATAAGATTTGTATTAGTACTTTAAATATTGAACCACTGACCGAAAGTAGATACTATGATTAGGATAAAGATTCACATTCTATGTTTAGAAGAGACATCATGAATTGAAGAAAAAGCAAAGGAAATTGAGAATCCAGGTTTTAAATTATGAAACTCAAGAAAAAAGACTCCAAATGGAATTAGTATTATTATAAATAAAATTTTAAAGGATAATATAGTTAATATTCAATGGTCCAAGAAACGAATCATGATGGTGAAATTAGTGTTAGGGATAGAGGCTTTGAATATAGTTTGTACATATTCACCTAAATAGGACTAGAAGATAGTATAAAAAAGACATTTTAAGAGGAGCTAGATAAGTTAATTCAACAAATTCCACAAACACATAAGATTTGTTTGGGAGGATACTTAAATAGAAACGTCAGTAAAAATGTATTAAGATAGAGAGGTATTCATGGAAACTATGGTTTTGTGGATTTAAACACGAGAAAGTGGGAGATTTTAAATTTTGGTATGACATATGATCTTTTTATAGCCACCACAATCTTCAAAAGACTACATGAACATTTAATTACTTATAAGAGTGGCTTCTCACAAACAGAAATTGATTATTTTGTTTGTAGGAAAAAAAGATAGACCGTGTTGTAAAAATTGTAACATAATTCCAAGAGAAAGCTTAACTAGTTATGTATTTTATGATAAAAAATGGACAAATAAGGAAAGAGTGCATAAAGCTATTTGGAGATGAAACCTCAAAAGTGAGAAAGAAAATATATTTAAATAGAAAGTTTTTTAAGGACATACTTAAAATTAGATAGGTACATCTTCTCATACGTGAAACAATATGACCATGCATATTAGAAAAGTGATAAAAAAATATGTTCCGTGAATCTAAGGAAGACATATTAACACAAAAAGAAGCTTGGTAATGGAATGAAGTGCTGTTAGATAAAATTAAGGCAAAGAGAAGCTTGGTAATGGAATGAAGTGCTGCTAGATAAAATTAAGGCAAAGAGGGCACGTTACAAATTGCATTATGCAAAGAATACTGATAAAACTTGAGAGGCTTATAAGAAAGCAAAGAAAGAAGTGAGGTGCCCACCTCCATCAAAAGCAAAAGCAAGGCTTAAGCTTATACGAGGTAGAAGCTCACCTAGAACAATATCTAAATTCAAAACCTATAGTAATTCGGGACAAAATCAAGCCTATCCCACACTAAGGGAAGTCAGCTACATAGGTTCATAAGTCGCCATTGTGCTCCATTCCATGTTGCACCCTGAAAAGGTAAGTTAAAGTTCTGTGGCCTCCTACAAATTTTAAGAAAGCAGTGAGGTACCTGCCTTCATCATCAAAAGCTAAAGCAGGGACTCAGGCTAGATGAGGCATAAACTCGTGTTAATAACCAAGTATAAACTATGCAGAACAAGGTTGGAGCAATTCAACTATCAACCGATACCTAAATCCAAAACCTACAGTATTATTGAAGGAAATTAAGACTATCGCACGCAAAGGGGGCTCCGCTACATATCACCATTGTGCTGTGTCTCGGGCGTACTCCAAAATTGTACGATAAAGTTTTATGGTGTTCTATAACACTTATGGACCTTTCATAGTAACCATTAAGTTCATCATGGGTACAGACACCATTGAAGATATACTAACCAATATAAAGAAATGCTGTTATATATGATGAAGGAGCGCCTCGAATACCATCCACTAATATTAGCGAATATCCCACCATAACTAAGAAAACAAGCCCAATATATCAATCTTAAAGAGCAAAGTTTCGTCAAAAGTTAACTCAGAGAAACCTGCGCATCAAGCAATCCACAGACAAATGCTTTACCAAAAGACCCAACTACACTCAATGACTCAATATCGAGAGATACACGAACTCAAAACACTAACAACGACTAGCGTCATCGACATAATCCGCAAAAGGGAAAGTAGAAAGGAAGCCAACAAGAATATTAACCAGCATTAAATTCTAAATGTTGTCTTAACCAAAGCAAATTAAATTCATTGTACATGAATAACTCGAACTGAAAAGAGATAAAAAACAACAACTCTCGTCGCAGCGTCTCTCTCAGTCTACAGCTTCCACATCGAACTGAAACATCAAAATCAAAACCCTAAACCTACGAAATCCGACTCAAGGCATGATGGAATCACCTCAAAAACCTAACTTCGTCCTTCGCCAATGCCTACGCTTCGCGTTATACCTGCAACGAGTCGATTCGAGAACAGCAATAGGAATTAGCCAAGCACATGAAACTTTTCCCAAATCTAATTGAAACGAGAAACAGAAAGGACGAAATCAAAATTTACCTTATGGTGTTATCGGTCCTCATTCTGATCCAATGAGGGATGGGTCTGTTCTGCCTCATCTTCTTCGCCAACTTCTTCTTGATCTTGAACGTCTTGTGTGAAGGCTGCACCACACCCAATAACAGAAGAAAGAAATCAAAATCCACACAGACACACGCACGCACATAGAAAGAGAGAGTCAAATGTGGACGAATTGAACCATTTTTGAGAAAATAAACGTTATTACCATGGCTGCGACTGAATTGAGCTCCGGACCACCGAATGAACGAAAGAAGCAAAGGAACAAGAAACCCTAATTTGATGGTATTTATAAAGAAGAGTAACTTATCTTATCAGTCCCTCCACTAATTCATTATTTATTAAAATCCTCCATTGTTTCTCAATTCTTAGAAATACCCCTATTGTGGTTAACTTCGCCTGTTAAATGCAAATTTACTATGGTTTTCTTCCTCTTGTGATCTCCCTTTTCTCTCTTCTTTGAGTAAGACTAGGGCTTGAAACCAGCTGAACCAAACAGCTCTTGTTTGCTTCTACGATGGTACTATATATGAAAACCTAGAGCCAACCCCTAGCTCAACAACCTCAGTTCTTCATGTTCATCCATTGCTAATCATCGAGCCAAGCTAAACCCAGCAAGAGGGAAGAAAGGTCCTTAAGGGGTGTCCGATCATGAGGCATGCCTCTTTGGATTCCGCTATTGTGTCGATTACGCGACCTATCTATAGCTTTTCTTTGGATGTAGGTCTCAATAATTGGACCTACACTCCTAGTTTCATAGGCCTAACCTCGTAATCAAACAACTCTTATATGGATAAGTAAAATAAGCATTTATTTACTCAAAATCTTTTTTTTAGCCCACTTGATTTACAATTAAAGTACCTTAATAGAATACCAGCACTAAAGCACCGGATCCCATCAGAACTCCAAAGTTAAGCGTGCTTAGACGAGAGTAGTATTGAGATGGGTGACTTCTTGAGAAGTCCTCGTGTTGCACTCTATTTTCCTTAGCCGACTCCGTTGAGAAAAGTCTTAGTTGTTGTTGTACTTGATTTACAATTAAAAAACCCTAATAGAATCATCATGTTGGCATATGAAAGATCATAAAAATATCCCGTGACCCAAACTGAGCTAAAGAAATCATGTTCATATTCAATTCATATGGTTTAGCAAAACGAACATGAGTGAGTTAGCAACGAGCCAAACTGAGACAAACTCGGTTCATTTACTAACCCTAAGAATTGCAGTCACTGAAATACATTTTCCTTGAACTCTTTGCTATAGGACTCAATTCAGTTGAAGATCATGAGTTCGGTACCCAGGCGTGTGTGACATCTCAAAGACTCTAGTCAATGTAAAATACAAGAGCAAAACTAAAACGCCTTAATCTACATCTAAAGAGGAAAAAGAAAAGCGTGACTTTACGGATCGGACATCATCCTGGAACCGGACCCATTATTGTGGTTGTATAATGACTCATATACGCTTATCCAACTCTTAAATGGCTAAATCCCACTTCACGAAAACAACCAGAAGGAATCGGCCGTTCAGTGCGTGCAACGCTCCAACGACCTATTTTGGCGCCATGAATTCGATCGCCTAAGTCTGCATCTCTTCTTCTTCTTCTTCTCTCTCTCTCTCTCTCTCTCTCTCTCTCTCTCTCTCTCTCTCTCTCTCTCTTTGTGCTGGGAAATGGGAGTGCAGGGGCTTTGGGAACTACTGGCACCGGTGGGTCGTCGTGTTTCCGTGGAAACCCTCGCCGGGAAAAAGCTCGCCATCGGTGACGCCCCCGCCTCATTCCTCCTGCCTGTTTTTCTCTCTCCATGTCTCACTGTGAGCGAATTCGTTATCTTCGTGCTTGGTATGCAGACGCGAGCATATGGATGGTGCAATTCATGAAGGCGATGAGGGACGAGCGCGGCGAGATGGTGAAGAACGCCCATGTCCTCGGCTTCTTCCGCCGAATATGCAAGCTTCTCTTCCTCCGCACCAAGCCCGTCTTCGTCTTCGATGGTGGCACGCCGGCGCTCAAACGCCGGACCGTCATGGCCCGCAAGCGCCTCCGCGACAAAGCCCAGGCCAAGATCCGCAAGACCGCCGAGAAGCTCCTACTCAATCACGTAATTCTTCATCTCCTTCTCTTATCTTCGTTTTCCTTTCCCATGAATGAACCACAATTGGATTCGCTTCATTCATTTCTTGTTGTTGATGTTTCCATTTCGTATTTGATCGTGGTCATAGCTCAAGGCGCGAAAATTGGAAGAATTGGCGGAAGAGATGCAGAGTAAGAAGATCGATGCCGACGATCCTAAGGGAAAAAGAGTTGTGCTAGGGGACGACTCGATGCCCAAGAGTTCTGAGAGAGCTCGGGATCAATATGCCCTGGATGCAATGTGAGCAAACTTTGAATTTTGAGCGTTTTGTTGTTGTCATGGTGACGTAACGTTAGCAACTGTAGTGGTGATGATTTGGAACTTGTAACCCGTGTTTAAGCTACGTAGTTAACTATTTGTTTGCACCTATTCCCACTTGGGATGAAATCGATGAACTAGGAGGAGTAATCACAGTATTCATTTTGGTTCATGCGTATTGGTCTTCAGTAACATTTTATGGTGTGCAGTGAGAGAATCTTGTGAATTGATTGTTTGGCACACTTTCAAAATAATAGGTAGGGATAACTCTTTGTTAGATATGGACTTCTATTTTGAGTAGTAATATGCGCCGTCATGTGTGCGTTTGCGTGTTTTCTGTCTTGTTGAGGGAACCTGTTAATGTTATGTTACTGTAGGCTGGCAGCATCCCTTGCTGCCGAAGAAGATGGCCAGTTTGACAGAATTGCATCAACTTTTGCTGTTAGAGGCATTGAAGACGAAGACACAAGTGATGATGAAGAGTTGATCTATGTATGTAAGACATGAATCTTGCTTTGTTCTTCTCACTAGCTGTTAAGTAATGCCATTTGTGTTCAGTGTTGGTTCTTAGTATAATGTGTTTCATGTTATATGCAACCGAAGAATTCATGTACAGAAACGGCCCTGCTTTCTGGAAAGGGGCTTGTCAATCTTCATGGTGATGGACATGGCGACATCATGAAAGCTTTTTATTCATGTTTGTCTGTGCCTCTTCAAAAACAATCTGTTTAAAGCCTTAAAACCTTGAAGAGCTGACAATAGGGTATCTTGATGCCTGTTCACGTAAGCTAATCTCAAGAAAAGGGTAGAGAGCTTATGCAACTCTTATGGCGAATCATGAGGATTGCTCTCATACAAGATAAGCTTTGTAGATACTAGCGAAATGTATTATGAGGTTTAGTATGGTTGCAGTTCCCATGATACCGAGCAGAGGTAGTCTCAAAATAAAATCTTGTATTTGAATATGCAAATTAAGAACTTGAGAGTAAAATAGGGATGGATTACACCATATATTGACTGTGTCCGATACACACACATCATATGTATGTTGTGTGCATGCAAGCATGTATTAATATATGCATGTTTACTTCTGAATGCATTTGATGGAATATTGAATGCCTCAATTGTTGATATCAAATGGCTTTTGCAGCCTGTAACTGAAGGCAAAGTGGACCCGGCAGTCTTGGCTGCTCTTCCTCCCTCAATGCAGCTAGATCTTCTTGTTCAGGTTTTTGCTTAAGCATGCATATATTCTGCATCTTCACCGGCAATGCTCCTCTAGTGTTTCTCATATTATTCTTAATGCAAGCAGATGAGGGAAAGGTTGATGGCTGAAAACAGACAGAAATATGAAAAAGTTAAGAAGGTATGGCTGATTGGACTTATTGCTGCTGACTTTTCTTTTGAATGAGAGAATATGATGCATCGCTGTTGCTTTGACTAGTCTTTTTGTACTTGATTTGGTCTATGAGGATGTGAACTTTTTATTTTGTATTAGTGGGATAGCTTAAGAAAGTTATGCACAACAACCATATCTAGGATGTACGTGATTTATGATTCCAAGTTAATGACGTTTCCAGAACTGGAACACTAGCTATATTCATATGGAAACCCTGCACTCCTTTTTCATGAGGAGAACGTGATCCAGGCATAGTTGTATGTATACTTGTTCACTGGAATTTAAATACTTTTATGGTGTACGGTTCAATCTGGATGAACTGAACTTACTTCAAACACCGTGGTTCTTCACAAACCAGCCATAGTTTCAAGAGGGATGGTAGAGGTTTTTTATCGAGCAATACTAGTCCAAGTGGATTGCTGCTTTTTATTGTTAAGGAAGATCAGAAAATAAGAGAGGAATTTACCTTTGGAAGTATCACATGAACTCTAAAAGAAACTGGACAAGAACTCGAGAAAGAATAACTTGAATGCATGTCAATTTCATGCATATACGTAGACATGACCAGTTTGAACCCGACCCGACAGTTCGAATCAGACCGGGTCACAAACCAGCTGGACTGAAAACTGGCTAAACCAGAACCGAGCGACGAGACCTTTAAGCTTCTTCCTTGGTGAGAGTTTTCTAATACTTTGATTTGCTTCTTTCAGAATAGGTCAACATTTAAGCTTCTACTTTGTATAGGAGACGTCCAACCATTTCATTTGTATAGTTTCTCAATATGAATGGACGTCCAGCTCTTGAGATAAAGCATTTAGATACTCCAACATTGCCCTTCTTATATTTTTGAAATTGTCTATCTTGCTTTCTGCTTATTGTATGATGTGCGATAACTACTCGTTGTCTATGGTGGCGCTATTATTCTGAATGTACAATTTGCAACTCTGTAACCTTTTATCTGTTCATACTTTAATTAGACTCTGCTACTAGGGAACAAGGTGCAAGTTCCCTTGCCATGTTGTAAGTTCTTCCATCTTGCAGTTTCCATGTTGACATTGTTTTTTCTCTTTCCTTTTTTTTTGGTTTGGGGATGTAGGCGCCTGGAAAGTTTTCTGAGATGCAGATACAAGCTTACCTTAAAACTGTCGCTTTTCGCCGAGAGATAGATGAAGTTCAAAAGTCTGCTGTTGGAAAAGGAGTAGGGGGCATTTCATCTTCCCGGATTGCTTCTGAGCCCAACCGAGAATTTATATTTTCGTCATCTTTTACTGGTGACAAACAGTCAGTAAATTAAACTAGTATTGTATACTGCATACGCTTTGCTTCCTCTTTGCTGTAATGGTTCATGAATGTGCACAGAGTGACAGTAGATCTTTTAGTGTCCATGTAATGCATTCTTTTAAATTCCATGTGGCAGAGGTCTTTTTCATTATTGCCTTCATATGAAATTGAAAAACCATTTGCGCCTGCACACTGGGTTGGTGTTTGACCTGGTCTGCAGATTCCAGCAATTTAAGTTACAGAATGGTTTGTCAAAATCTCCAATTTCAACATGATAGTTTTGTTACACTTTCAATTCTTCTTGCAGGTACCAGTAGTCCTATGTGAATTTTGAGTATTATTATTCTTTTGTTTTTTGTGCAGACTTCTAAGATCAGTTGAAAATGGCAGTGATAGAGATGCTGAGAATCTGACTGAACAGAGTGACCCATCAACTTCAGCTTCTGCAAAACGTGTCTCATCCCAGGCACAAGGGAATCCTGTTAAGGACATGGCTACTGATGTATATGTAGCGGATTTTGGTCATGGTATTGAGACATATGTTGATGAACAGGGACGAGTTCGTGTGAGTAAAGATAGGAGCATGGGGATGCGAATGACACGGGATCTGCAGTGGAATTTAGATATGATGAAAGAAATGGAGAAAAGGAAAGCAACAGGAGTAGTGAATTCCATTCTGCATGACAAAGAGTCTGAAGTTGTGAGAGAATGCCCTAGAGACATGCTTCAGTTTGATGAAGCTTTTGAAGGAACTGGTGTATGTTCAACCACTATTTTGGACAAGATAGATGAGCAACTGAAAGAAGTTGATCATCCCGCTAGGGAATGTTCCATAAAGGGGGAAAAGGCTATTGAAATATCATTCTTTGAAGATGAACTATATAACCAGCACAGTGATGATCATGGTGATCTGTTTACAAACTTAGTTGTGGGTTCTCTATGTTCAGCTGATTATGTTAGGAATCCTCATCTAGTGAACAATTTCCAGAATCCTTCTGTTGACTCAGGGGATAGAGGCGTAGGGAAAGAATCTTGCAGTATGGATGCTGAACATCTTGATGATAATGATAATGATGATGCCTTAGATGTTAGCAACAGACAAACAACAGTAGGATGTAGTAGTGATGATGGGGAGGTGGATTGGGAGGATGCCCCTATCCAAACCTCATCCCTTTCAGTTAAAACTATCAGCGATATTTCCAAGTTGAACAAGGATGAAGAAGCTGATATCCAGGAAGCAATCAGGCGAAGTCTAGAGGACTACCAGATAAGGAATCCTCTGGATGCTTTTGATACGAAAATGGGAAGCTCCCTGCCTGATAATACACCAGGCATTCTTCCATTACGTATTTCTAGTAATGCATATAGCAGCAAGACAAGCAAGAAGGATGTGTGTAAATCTTTAGCACCATTGGATCTAATAAATGAGTTCAAAGAGAATAGCTTGGATCTTCCTCAGAACATGTTCTCTGCACCAATTGCACTGGCACCTAAAACTGGAGGGGAACCATCTCCGCCTGATCATCAAAATGTTGAATCCTGTCATCCTGAAGTTTCAACTGGACATCAGACGAACTTCCAGGATGAGACTGTTACATCAAATGATTTTATGGGTATCACTAGTCCAGATATATGTATGGAATCTCAGAAGTCACAATTGGAGAAAGTGTGTTGTGATGATTCTAGCTTAAAAGCAAGATCTGTCTTGATGACATCAGTTCATGCTTCTTCAACCATTGGGTCGGATAGATCTGAGTACATATTGAGTGATGCCTGTGGTGCTTTGGGGAAAAATTCTGATAATCTCCTTTCTTGCCCCTCTGAATCAGAACTTGGTCATATTAAGTCACATGAATCTTATCATACTGAGGCACAGATCGGTAACCATTTTGGGCAGCTGTCTGGAGGTGACTTTGCTCCCCATGGTGATGGTGTGGAAGCTTCTGGCCTTAATGAAAAGTTCCAGGACGATGTTTTGCATGAGGAAATGGTTACGGAAGAAAGAGTAGCTGATGAAATAGAACTTTTAAGACAGGAGCAGATGAATCTAGGAGATGAACAGAGAAAGCTTGAGAGAAATGCTGAGTCTGTTACCAGTGAAATGTTTACAGAGTGCCAGGTATAGTTATATTTAGTGCAGAAAGGCTTCATTTTCCATTCTCCCAATTATCCTCCCAAGTTTTGTTTATGTCATTGTAGCAAAGTAGAAGCACTTAGCTAAGTTCTGGCACTTAAACTGCAATAAATACAAAGTTATTCTTTGATCACCTGAAGCCAGGTTAAGGTTCATATAGATCGTGATAACTGCAAGTTGAAAGTTAGGGGTGCTAGACACATAGTAGCTAACCCTTCCTTTCATCAGGATAAAGAACTGATTGCATAGGTTCCATTAGCTCTGGATTTTAATCTGAATATAGAGATACCTCAATCTAAGATTAGTAATTGGACTTTGACACTGGGTGCTCCCAAGATGTGCATCATTGTGTTGGATGGTATCGAATAATCAATATGCTGCCATTAGAGGCCTTGTTCTTTTAGAATCACCTTTCAAGAATTCTGTGGTTCTTGTTCATTCTGAGCAGGCTGAGTTGTCCTCTGTTGATCAGATGCCTGCATTGTGTTGCTGGTATCCATGCCTTAGATATGTAAGACGCTACTAAAACCCTAGAGATGGAGATCCATTCCAGTGCATCATTTTATAAATGCATTCTGCAAATTTCAAATGCATGCTGTTATTCCTCTGAAAATGATGCCCAATTTTTTGAGTAATTTAATAAATGCTTATCTACCTATAATTAATATACAGTATCAACATCCTTACTTGGGATTCTGGACAAGCCACCATATGTGTTGTCCCCCCTTACTTGGTGGAGGAAACAGAAACTAGAGCCTGCCAATATCCACTGCAATGCGCATAGTATCACTTTCGCTATGCATATGTGTCAGTCATTATCTTAGTTTGAGCTATTATGGGTTCTGGTACCTTTCTACAGTTCATGATGTCAGAGGCTTTCATGGTTGTTTTGTTTTCCCTAGATTGAGGGCGATTCATCACTTGCATATGTTAAAAGCATCTGCTTCTTTTGCATATGATTGGGGGAAGATACAATTGGCAAGTCAAGTGCTGCTGGAGTTTTAAAAAGCGTCATCTTTGCCTGTTTCCAATCTACTGGAGCAATATGTTGCTGGAGATTTGCTTGATATACCTGTGTATTCTTTGTGCTTTCATTTTCATAGATTCATGTTATAAAACATCTTTGTCTCTTATTCAATATTTTCCTTTTCAATTATCCCTCATGTTTGCAGTATATGTAAGGCTTGTTGTAGTGAGCTGATTACGCTGTTCACATCATGACTCAAGGATGACCACTCTCATAATACCCCTAATCTAGAAGGTATTGGTATCAGTCTGAAATAGTTTTAGAAGCCATGGGCATATCAACTATGTTTCAGGTTTTCTCACCTTTTTCACCTTAGTGGGTGGATGGAGAAAAGGAAAGAAGTATGAGATGTCAAATCATTTATTGGGTTTATCTATTCAAGTGCATGATGTTTTCAATCACCTTGGTTTATATGAATACAATATCTTAGACCTTTTGTCCTTAACATGTTACATTCGTCTCATGTTTCTTTTTTGTCTCTATTTGATAGGAATTATTGCAAATGTTTGGCCTTCCCTATATTATTGCACCTATGGAGGCAGAAGCACAATGTGCTTATATGGAACGTATAGGCCTTGTTGATGGTGTTGTAACTGATGACTCTGATGCATTTCTGTTTGGAGCTAGAAGCGTATACAAGAACATTTTTGATAATCGAAAATATGTTGAAACGTACTTCATGAAGGTTTGTCCTTTCTCTTTGTCTCAATTGACTATTGTGTGAAAGGGTAAAAATATCCCCTAATGATTTTGTAAATGTTCTTTGGTTTTCTATTATACGTTTGGTCTTGCAGTCTTTCACATGGGCTGTTATGATTCTCTTTTGGTAGTTGATAGTTGTTTTGAGTGGTTATCATACTGAATGATGAAGTTTCTGGGTACAATATCTTTTTCTTATCACACTTAGTGAATGAGCAAAACATTGATGCATTTTACTGTAAATTGTTGATGGGCATGCCATTCAGGATGTAGAGGCAGAACTGGGATTAACAAGGGAGAAGCTGGTTCGCATGGCCTTACTTCTTGGAAGTGATTATACTGAAGGTGTCAGGTAAGAAATCACTGAATGAAGATTATTGAGCAAATAATAAGTGGTTGCATGTGATTTATTCAGGACATTGTCCAAGTATCAACTCTGTGACATTTTCTTGTTTGAGAATGCATTAGACTGATCCCCAACAGGGGGTTGGTGTAGTGTAAAGGACTTCTGGATGCTATATGGGTTCAACTCCCATGGGTGTTACCCCACTGTGCTGTTAAGGGCACTTGGTGTGAGAGGGGCCCTAGCCTTGGGAGTTTTATGTGCTTTTAAAACTCCTCACACAGCAGGTTCCTGGAGTTCTAGAGAAAACATGAGGCTCTGAACAACTGTTTGATTTAGAAAAGCAGAAACTCTCGTTCTTCAACAGGTTTCCAAATTTCCAACACAATCTTGTGTAGTAATTGTACATATTATGCTTTTAAGTTTCTTGTTAATGTTTTCTTTATTGAGTGTTTTTACTTTGTTTTTCTTTCATTTCTATCTTTGGACTGACTCGATTCATACAGTGGCATTGGCATTGTTAATGCAATTGAAGTTGTGCATGCGTTCCCAGAGGAGGATGGTCTTCAGAAATTCAGGGAATGGTTCGATTCTCCAGATCCAGCAATTGTAGAGAAGGTCCATTCTCAAAATGGAAAGTGTTCCAGGAAAAGGTCAGAGAAGAGAAACAATGATAAGAATGAGGACTTCAAAGCCAACACCGGTACATTTACAGAAGAGGATGTGCCTGGGAGGAATGGGGATGCACTTCAAGATAACATTACGAGGCTGAAACAGATATTTATGGAAAAGCATGTACTGCTGATGATGTTTCAAACTTGATTTATTTTATGTGCATTGTATGCATGTTCGAGGTTATGTCTTGACATAATGTCCTTCCATGACAGAGGAATGTGAGCAAGAACTGGCATATGCCATCATCCTTTCCAAGTGAAACAGTTATCTCTGCTTACACATCTCCCCAAGTTGATAAGTCATCAGAGCCCTTCTCATGGGGAAAGCCAGACTCATCTGTACTGCGCAAGTAAGTTCTAAGTTCTACTCTCTCTCTCTCTCACACACACATATATATTGGAATGAAACAGTTGAACATGATATCGCTTTTGTGGAGTTAACTGCTAATATGACATGAGATCGAGCTCTATGGCATCAAAGATTCCACGTGGCGGATTTCACCTATAGATATAGATATATATACTGGAATTGTTAGGGAGATGGCAATGTTTCTATGTGAAAATACAAGCATTGCAGGAGTACGTCACAGGATCCATGCTTGCTGCATCAATATGATACGTATTTAGAAAACCTTAGGATGTTTGCTTTTGGTTTCCATGATGTCAATTAAGCTATGACTTTGAGGTTTATGATTATCTGAAATCGTATCATCAATGTGAGATCCATGAATTTGATATCCGAGGTTAAATGTTTTCAGGTTATGCTGGGAAAAGTTTGGTTGGTCTAACCAGAAGGCAGATGAATTGCTTCTTCCTGTTTTGAAGGAGTACAACAAACATGAGGTCAGACACCGGCCATACCACCTTTCTGATTAGAATGACTATGATGATTTTGGCTTATTTATGAATGGGTAACCGATAACAAACTTTTTAGGATCGTTTCTGCTGTTGGGTTCAAATATGTCTTCAAACTTTTAAGTAGTAGAAATGTCCTTATGGGGTCTTTTCCTCATCCAGTAATTGCCTGCAACTTCGTATATTGGGTTTCATGTCATTTTAAGTGTTCACAACTGTTATTTCTTTCCTTTGAAACATTTAGAATTTAACTTTTTCCTTTTCAAAATTTCATGTCATTGTTGCAGACACAGTTACGGTTGGAGGCATTTTACACATTCAATGAGAGATTTGCTAAAATTCGTAGTCAGAGAATCCAAAAAGCAGTTAAAGGTTTAACGGGTAAGAGATCCTCAGATTTAATGGTTGGGTCAGATTTGAGTGAACCAAAAAGTGATAGGACAGTGGCTTCTGGATCTATGAACGATGAATCCACTGTCAATTCCAAGGATAAAATCGGTTCTGTTGCAAAAAAGAGGACCTCTAAAGGGCAAGGCTTGAAACAATCAAGTGGACGTGGGACTAAAAGGAAATCTGCACACGCCGGGACTGTGGGGATAGAAACATTTACTGGCTGTGAAGAGCCTGCAAGCAGTCGAGTGGAATTTGAAAGACATGAGAGAGGACGTGGAAGAGGCAGGACAAAGAGACAAAAAGAACACCCTGGAATCAAAGCACTGAAACCTAGCTCCAGTGAGGCTGATGTCGATGGTGATCTTTATGAAGATGATGAGAAACTATCCAGCATGGTGATAGATCAGTCTGAATTACGTAGAGTAGGATTTCTTGCTTGCCTTTTCATTCACCGCAAATTTCTACAGCTGTGAATCTAAATCTTCATCCTCAGTTTTGTTTCGTAGTGTGCTTATTCTTGCCTTATCCTAATATGTGTTCACTTGGCAGTCACAACGGCCTCGGAAGCCCGTGGTTTATGCAGTGGATGATTTGGATACTGGGGATCCTCGTTCTTTTCAGAAGCATGAAAACCATTCAGAGGAAATTGTTCAAGAACACCTTCCCTGTGAGGAGATTAGTGAGAAAAGTTCTGATGAAAGTCTTCAACAGGACACAACCTCCAAGGACTACCTGTTTACAGGAGGTGGGTTTTGCTTAGAAGAAGATGATTCAAATGCACGTGACAGGAATCAGAGATCTTCTGAGGAACTGCCAGATGATGAACCATCTAACAGCTCTCTTATTCTTGACCATAAGCCAGTTGAACAACCAAATGTGCTTAAAGAGCATGATTTTGGAGAATCTTCTGCCTGCACACTAATGGGTGACGGAGAAGTCGAGGCTCATCCTCTTCAATCTGATGTAAGTTTGAAGGCAATGCCATCACTGAGAAGAAGAAAACCCGTTTAATCTGTTTGGTATACTTGTGTGTATGCAGACTGAGATGTCAGATTTGGTAAAGGTGATATTTATGTGTATTTATCAATGTTGGATAGAAATTGTACATACTGGTAAATGATTCCCAACGA
Source organism: Brasenia schreberi (assembly GCA_036023115.1). NCBI lineage: Eukaryota > Viridiplantae > Streptophyta > Magnoliopsida > Nymphaeales > Cabombaceae > Brasenia > Brasenia schreberi. Next base: position 3,127,142 of record JAYKKT010000033.1, read on the forward strand.
TTTTGGTCTCAGTGGTAGTCAGATGAAACATCTCCTTTTTATGGGTATCTTGCTATTTTGAACAGTAGTAATGTAATTCATCTTCTTCGGACGGGTACCCTGCAATGTTGGATGTACATAATAGATTCTCTTGGCAACTCTTGTTTCATTGCTCGTCTTTTATCTCCCTGTAGTACACTAGTTTTTAATTGCTTCAACACCTTCATTTTCTCCATGGCCCACGTTCACACCTATCCTCCTCTTCTTCTCTCTTTCTCTCACAATTGTCGTGGACTCACTTTAGGGTAGGCGCCTCACTCGAAATTTAAAAAAATCTTGGGTTTGTCACTATATATAAGAAAATACAAGTATTTTGTATACGTGTAATACACTCACCTCAGAAGAATTCTTGGGTCCATAACTGCCTGCCACAGAAAAATTCTAGTGTAATTTTGGTGTTTGTTCGGTGGCCTGATTGCTATCTAATACGGGTGATTATGTTCTCTATATCGCATCGTTTAGAGCTGCATGATTTCACAAGCTGGCTTTCATATTATATTCTCCATATCGCATCCTTCAAAAGAACAAAGTCCAACAGGTTTTGTTGTTTGATTGAGCAAGCCTTGGCAACTTGGAGGACCTGCACATGTTTATGGGTATAATTTTCCTTTCATTGTCTTATCCTTGCTTTTAAATTTAAGAGTTCTATGATGATATTCCAATTGAGCAATGCTATGGTGACCTGCAACAAATGTGCACCATCTAGCACTGTCAAGTATGATTTATTTTATGAGAAACAACTTGTTGGGTGTATTTTCAAAATACCAAAATATATATTCGGTGAAGGTTATGGGTGTAGCCATGTTGTGGCATTAATAACGACTTATTTTAGTGATAATTGTACTTATTAATAGTACATGTAGTGGCTAAAACTCATTAGCATTTTCAGCTATGTTTGTGTTATTAATAGTCACTTTCTTAAGTGATAATTATACTCTTTAACATCACATGTAGTGATTGTAACTCTTGAGTCTTTTCCAGCCATGTTGTGGCATTAAGAGTCACTTTTTAAAGTGATAATTGTGCTCATTAGTAGCACATATAGTGATTGTAATCTTGATAATTTTCCAACCATATTTTAGCATAAAGACATATTTACTTGAGTGATAATGTGCTCATTAGTAGCACATAAAATGGATATAACTCTTGAGCATATAGCATCCATGTATGGCATTAAGAGCTATGTTCTTTTAGTGACAATTCTCATTAGTCACATATCATGAGTTACATCTTCATTGTGTCTATATATAGTGGCATTGTAAACAATATTCATTGAACTTTTCTCTCATTGTGTGAGTCCTTTCATACTTAGTTTTCAAGAGAGCTTGCAAGTCCAATTATAGCGCTAAGTGGGTTTCGAACATCATCATCTTTGCTTTGCCGATTTGTGTACGACTCGGTTGTGTTTATTTAAGACGAACCGAGGGTCTGTATTGTATCATAAAGGTATTTGTCGGGTACATTGCATTCGGTTATTTGATACCAATGATGACAAATAAACCTAAAGATTAGTGTTTATCACACCTCAAAGAATAGCATTATCTTAACCTTCTTTTGAATGTGTTAAATTTGATCTCTTGAGTGACAACCACTCAAGAACTGTGCCACCTATAAGCGCTTGACTCCAACATAACTTAGTTTAAGAGAGGAAAGAAGGTTCTTATGTTAAATAAATGAAATAGACTCCATAGGTAAAGTAACTATCTTGATCCAAAAGCATGAGAGAGAAAGAAGAAAGTGTCCACATCTCTCTCCTTTTCATTTTCATTTAATAAGTGAAAAAAAACATTTTATGTACCGTACCAAATATATTCAGGTTTATAGCACCCAGAGCATTAGCTCAATGGCAATGTCTTGAAACTGATGCTGCTGGTGGGGAGTTTGATTCCTAGGGGGTGTATGCGTGTGTGTGTCATGATGCTTCGAACTTCTCCTAACCAAAAAAGAAATATTCGGGTTTATATACTTTTGCTTCATAAAAAGTACACATATAGATGAGTCCAAAATGTGGAAGAAGCATGGAACCACATTACAAGTTTTGGCACAGAGAGCCAGGGCTCTCCTGGCTAGGTGGTTTAACTCGAAAAAGCCTTCTGATCTCATTCGATCACCATGGATAACAAGTCAAAATAGAAAAGCTTGCATTCGGTTTCGGGATAATCGGGGTTAAACAGATGACTTCCCACCACGTCAAGGTGACACTATACTGCTAAGAGTCGAGAGTTCTATACCCAAAGCCGAGCACTTGTCGTGGGGGGTCAGCCTAACCCTAGCTTGGTAGTTTGGAGAAAAACACATTACAGGTTTTGTGCATCGGACACAATCTTGCATTATAAGGGTAGGGCAAATGCTTTTAGATCAGTGTATGATGATTTAGCCATCGATAATTGGTAGTAGAAAAGTCTCTCTCTCTCTCTCTCTCTATCTATATCTATCTATCTATCTATCTATCTATCTATCTATCTATCTATCTATATATATATATAATACACACGCACATTTATACTAGACCAGTCCGTACCCATTTTTATACTGCTAATAATCACCCATATCAATGACAGCTAAGTTTGATACTGGGTCTTGTTTGATCCATAGGGCTAATCTGAAACTCAGAAACCCCATTGGCGTAAAAGGAGAGAATTTAACGTCAATTTCTTCATCTTAACAAATGATCCTTCAGTTCCTCTGTCTACAAAACAGAAGCCACTAAACATATGTCAACTAACAGTGCAATATAAGGCAAAATAAAGAATCGATCAGTTTCACGGTTTATTCATTTTGGGTTTGATCAAACCTGAATTCAGGGTCGGGCTTTGTATCAAGACGTATATGAGGTTTTAGTACAAGTAGTTGGACGTAGGCAATCGCTGCTGTGCACCATGGTATGTCTCATGGAATTCTTGGAAAATCAAGTGGTAGAAAAGTAATTTGGAGAAGTTGATCCTCTAAAACTTGTGTGGGGGTATATGGAGATCTAAAGTTCAATATTGCTTGCCGGCCTAGTGACAGGAATAGTTATTGAAACTCCATGCATCAATCTATGCATTTCGCTTCCATAAATTTGATTCTAGATCTCTTCCTAGTGATTCGGAATGAACAACCCTCTGAGGGGGTGAGTGCAACTTGGCAAAGCCACAGAAATACAGAGGAGTCCGGCAGAGGCATCGGGGTTCCTGGGTTTCTGAAATTCGACTTCCTTTACTGTAAGTTCCTTCACACGCTCTTCGTCTGATAGCAACCACCTTTTGATATAACTCAGAGAAACTGCCATGAGTACGTGATGGCTGGCCGTCGGAGTCACTGGAGGAAGAAGTTGGATCAAAGATCACATCATCTAGCACAGGAATGCATGTCATTCATGTTGGTAGTTCTATTGTTACATGCACAGTGGCACAATAGAACTGAGACTGAACTGAATAAAACATAAAGTGATGCTGCCAATTCAGCAAACCTTTGATAGAAATTGAGGGAATATCTGAAACAACGTCCTGAAAAAGTGGGATATTCCACTGCATCATGCAACTTTCCAGTTTTCTAGTCTTTTTTTTTCTTCTTTTCTTTTTTAAGGATAAGGGGGTACGTGCACCTAAAACGCATGTAATGACTGTTTCAGTAAACAAATTTTTATTGGTTGGTAAACCATAGTACTTGAAGTTTCTCTTTTAAGTTAGACAAGGTTCTTATTTGTTTCAGGAAAACAAGGATTTGGCTTGGGACATTTGAGACAGCAGAGGATGCAGCTAGAGACTATGATGAAGCAGCCTGTTCGATGTGCGGGCCGAGAGCGAAAACTAATTTTCCTTATAATCCCAATGCATCTTCCTCCAAGTTATTGTCTCCTAGCCTGACCGCAAAGCTGCATAAATGCCAATTGGCCTCTCTGCAGTTAAGCACCAAGCTGAGCAACACTGTAAGCAATAGCAGTAAGAGTCACAGAGGCAGCACCATTGAACAACCTTTATTTGCCTATGCCTCGACGCCAAGAAACCTGGTGATATTGGTGTCTGTCAGAACAAGCCGTCCGGCTGGCCTCATGAGTCCAGCTGGGTCATGAAGGTTCAGTTGGAGAAGGATCAGCAGAACGAAACTCTGGATGATGATTACATACAGCAGATGATTGATGAGCTAACTATATTAATAGAAGGAATAGTTTCGAGTCTTTTGGGTCTTTAGTTTTAGTGTTTCTGCTGGACTTGCTTCTCAATAGTGACCCAATTTTGATAGACAATGCTAGGTAGTAGCTCTAGTCATAGTAGAAATAAATTCCTAGCTCATCATAGCATGTATTCATGTAGAGAATGAAGTAAATGAAGAAGTGATTGTAGTATAGTTTGCCAGATCAACTGTCAACTCAAGGATGTCATGCTTATGGGATTGAATCCGAATATATTGGAAATGGAATCTGAGTCTCATGAATACAGGATCCTGATATATTATAAGAATATAAATGATCCTACCAGAGAATAAATTGGTATATATTTACATAACCTTTTCAAAGGGAGATTGATGGTGGAATTTCTTTTCTGTTATCAGGAAAATTGCACCCAAAGAGTGAGAGTTACTTGTACTCTTAGGACTGTGAACCCAGAAGAAAAGACCCTGCTTGCATTTCGGTCATTCTTTCGGGTTACTAGAATTGACATCTGAAGCATGATATGTGCAAGGAGTTAGCTTCCATGGGAGCTGAACCACGGACTTCTGCAGTTTGGGTTCTCAAACTGGTAATGGTGGGACCCTTATAGTGGCGAACCCCTTTCTTTATTTAGGCTGCATGTTACTGCACATAACTTCAAAGCAACAATGTTTCACGTAGGATTATCTACTGAATATGATTAGTCTTCTTCGATTAATTGTCTATGCATTAAAATCCGTGTAATAACAGCTTTTAAGAATAGCAGCGATCACACTGCAATTTCTCAGAATTGATGAGCAAAAACTTTTATAAAGTAGCACATTAAGCACTAGTTCACCTGGGTAGGGAGTTAATTCATAAGATGTAGTAGATCATTAAGCAATAGTGTATTTGTCTTCGGCCTCCCCATTAAAAAATATTCTAAGTAGGAGAAAAGATGTAGTAGATCATATGCTGATATTCTTCTGAGCAAGGTTCTTGATTTAGGATGGCAAGCATCTTGTTATAAGCATTATTATGCTTTTCAAAGTTTCATCTCAAAGTTGGTCTAGGCGAAGGAAAAGGCTCATCACATCCACCCCAGTTGGCAGTTGTCATTCTATGTTCATAATAATGTCTTGGTATTGGCTATATTTCAACTGTAAATGGTACTGTAACCAATAAAGAATTAAGCAATACAGACAAGAAAACTTAATAAACCAGCTCCAAAGGTGGGATTCGACCACCTCACCACCAACTAGGCTCTCTGAGCACCAGAACGTGCACTTGAATGAGCATGTTCTTTTGTTACCCTCTGAAAAGAGAGTGCTGTTAGTGCACCACACCCATCACCTCTTACCACAAAAGCCTATATTGGTGTCTTGTCTTGGCGCTCTTTCTTAGCGAAAATAAATGAAAGATCAAAAGTTTGGGAGACCAACACGAAAAAATTATCTTTCATTTGAAAGGGAATCATGCACCAAAACAAACACATGCCTATTTTTACAAGTAAAGCAGGGGCAGTTGGATTATTAAACTTCATCCTCTATCCAAACAGAGGAGATAGGACGAGGGTGCCAGCTCGTTTTGGGCACAAAAACGGGCACTCCGACACGGATCCAAGCTGGGCATCGAGCTCTGATTTGTTTTTGCAATTGCCAACAGGAATATCTCATTCATCCTCATTAGAAAGACGACCTCAAGCCAGGGGTTCAAAAGGCTGCACCTGGTAGGACCTGCTAACCGAGCTTGCCCTTTCAAAAGGAATGGGACCCAAAACGATAGAGCCAAGGTGGGTCAGGTCTGGCTCTGTCCTTGTCAGGGCGCCGTCTGTTAGGAACTAGAAAAGGTTTCAGCAGACCTTTTACATAATCGAATCCAGCAGTATAGGCCTTCAAGGAAAAGGATACTTTAACTAAGGCCGCACTTGTGAGTTACCCACCGATCCACGATTCCTTGAGTCGTCTCTAATTAGCCCCTTCAAGAAGCACTCTTCTGTGTACCTTTCTCCAATTTAGGGGGTTGTCTATTTGAACGAATGGTGGTGATGGTGGTGGCAGCGATCATTTTGATCACCGTTGGTGTTCGAGGAGTAGAGAGAATAGAAATTGATTAAGGACGGTAAAAAGTGATTCTATGTGCATGCAACTTTGTGTGTATATCTCGGTATATATATATATATAGATATATATATATATATATATATATAGATATATATATATATATATATATATATATATATATATATATATATATATATATATATATATATATATAGATATATATGTGTGTGTGTGTGTGTGCGCGCGCGCGCATGCCCACATGCACTTGTTAAAGAGGAACCCATTCCAAAATAACACAAAAGGTACAACTAGGCAACCAGGCACGTAGACTGCTCCAATAAGACCAGTTCACTCTCTGAAGATTCGGAAAATCAAGCTTCCCTTCTTTCCCCGGAAACAATTTAATCACTTGATTTTCTTCTTTCCATGAAAAGACAATGGCTGTAACTTGTTGGGGAGAATTCATCTCATAAAGACTCCGCAACTCTGAAGTCGAGCGTTCAAGCCATTTGCAGCTTAAGAACAAAGAAATGCCGCAAACAAGAAAGTGAGCACTCAGGCACCCAAGTTATCGGGCGACTAAGCCATCCTTCACCACGGTAACGCGAGTTCGCAGAATCACAGACAATTCATAAGTTCATCAAGAGAAAAATTAATTGAAATGCCATTTGTTCTTACCTTGTACTCAATGTGGTTAAAATGGCAAATTGGCAATTAAAAATAAGAAAAATCTGCACCAAGAGAGAACTTGGAAAAACACACTGAATTGATAAACATACAACTTGCAGAACCTCATGGTGGGCCTATAATCGATTCATTGACTATATAAAAGAAGAAGAAAGAACTGTAAACCACTTAATGGTTTTGTCATTATTAGGAGGCACGGATGCCATTAATGGTTCTACTCCTCTCTAAACCTTTTGTCATGTTAAAGGAAGAGCGGGTAATGTGCCTACTACCATGAGAACCAGATGCAGACGGGAACCTTGCCGAATTGCTACTCAGCTTCTTCCTTTCTGCTTCACACAGATGGACCTGAGGCCTGATGGTAGTTGTATGAAGCCCTGTCGGTAACATACAGTTGCACAGAGAACCTGAAATACAGGGAGGAAGGTACAGATTGACATTCTGCAGAAGCCAATAAATGGAAATGAAGAACAAATGGAGAAAGAAAAGATCAACAGAACAAGTGCACAAACCATAAGACAATATTTACGCAGTTTGAAGTAAGAAATTCTCTGTTCTCTCTTACGTCCCAAGTGGCCCCAGGGAAAATTTCACCATGATCAAGGTCTAGATTACAAGACGGGAGCTAATACGCAGTCTGAAGTTAGAAATTCTTTGTTCTCTTACGTCCCAAGCCGACCCAGGGAAAATTTCACTGTGATCAAGGTCTAGATTACAAGATACCTGGGTCCACGTGTACCTGGTAAGGCTCCTGCCTAACCCCAACTTGCCAATAAAAAGAAGAAAAAGAACTATGCTATGTCTCAACCAACAAAAAAAGAAATTCATGGATACATGACAAGCAGTCATCCATCAAAACAAGCAGAACATTCTTGAACCATAAAGTCAAAAAACAATTTTTGAAGAACAGAAAGAGAATAAAGAGTCGTTGAAGCAAATTAAGTTGAAGCTGTGGCTTTGAGATTAATATCCACACATCTCAAACCATTAAGGATATTTTATGGCACTAGGCAACAGATCGCTTTCCAAGTGGGGATGCCTGTAAATGAAAACATTTATTATTCCCATTAATTACGCAAGGACCAGATTCTATCGACCAAATCCAACGACTACACCCTAAATGGGCGAGAGACTGGAGAAAGAAGAACTCATTGTGCCAAAAAATCAGCTATTTTACAGGGAATACAAAAGCGAGATTTCTTGGTTTCCTATCAACAAGGAATGATAAGATAGAAAGAACAAGAGATCACACACCTATTCCTGCGATATGGTTTACCAAAATCAGAGGAACACCAAAGTGTTTCATAAATACAAATGTTAATTCGCCATTTGGACTACACAGAAAATGGGTTTCTCTTATCTCTGTGAGAAATTGCTTAGTCAGTTTCCTTAGAAAGAAGAGATTGACAAACCTAATCTTGCAAGACGGTTCACCCATCTGGGAATGGGCCTTCCTGTGAGCTTCAAGCAGGCATCGTTGCAGAAATGGTTGCAATTCTTGGTTATGAGATTGTACGCATTTCCAGTGTAATCCTGCGCCAGTTTTTCCATCAAGCACCTCATCTCCATCGGACCAAGGTCTGTTCTTCCAATCAAGATTGATTTCCTAAAGGTGAATCCAGGGCATTTCTTTGGTTCCCCGTCAAAAATTCCTGTTGTGGGAGATTCATGTGCACCAAATGCATATTCGACACCATGAACTGAAAAATCATCCAAAAACTGGTATGATTATCTTTCACGATAAATAAAAACAGACTCAGAATGAAAGATTGGTGTGATAATTTTCTCATACAAACAGATGACTGCTTCATAAAAATTGACATGCTTATTTTACACCATGAACTAAAGCAGAACGACGAATACCAAGATAGAAATATCGCTTTAAAAACAGAAAAAGTACATAAATAGTAACCAAGTAAGACTATTGAACACTATAATCCAAACAGTACCTTGAACGCCAGAATGATAGACACCAAGGCCGAACCAATAAGCATATCCATTGATGGGAGTTAAATCGTAGACGTTGAGATAAACTGGAACAGTTCCTGATTGGCGTTTGGTGGAGAGGCTTCTGCACAACATTCTTCCCACTGTGCTCGCTGGATGGAGACCTCGATTTGATCTCCTCAAGTGAATTTAACAACCGATCATCTCTCTCTCTCTCTCTCTCTCTGTGAGATATTGGTTTCTTAGAGGGACTTTAACAGGAAGAATCGATTTCACAAACCTGGGCTTGATTTTGGAGAGAATTTAACGAATCCTCTCTCTCTCTCTCTCAGTGGTGCCGAAAGCAGCGATCTTGTCAAGAACCACTAGGCTCGAGGGAACCTATACAGCTAAACGGATACGACGAATTGTAGATGGTAATAAAGAAGGAAGAGCAGCAGTGAAAAGAAAGGAAGATATGGCAGAGAAGTTTTTTAATTCATAGGGATTCACCAAATATTATTCCCGTCCAGCAAGCATCCCTTTTCCGCTCTCATTTTTATCTCTTTGCCGCTGAACACCTTTAATTGATGCTTACGTGTGTGTGTCTCGCACGTGTCTCTCTCCACGAGATTTTGTCTGGGACTCGGTGTTAATTCTCTTATGGTTACTTGCGGTGAGGAACTTCCATGGCAGTGTGTTGCTTTTTTGTGGTGGCACCTGTCTGACGAGTACCTGCATCTGCTGTTTCTGCCTAAAACCCACTTGTACCTGGGTGCTGGTTCAGATTGGTTATTGAGAAGCTTCTCACAAGGGTTGGTGTCCTTATGCATATTCACAAGTGCGACATATGTTCCCAAACTTTTTCGAATATAATGTAATGGCTGTTGTTTCTTTCTTTTTCTTCATTCCGTACAAGGATTTTTTTTTCGTTCATTAAGAAAACGAGGCTTTTGTATTATACGTACCAGCAAGTTTTCTCATGTAAAAAACACGTTTAAGTTTGTTCAATTCTTTTAAAGATAGAATCATTATGATCTCAACATGTAACGATGACAAATTGGATCAATTGGCGGATTCCTTTGGATTAACGTCCAATCCAGGTCAAAATCAGGTTTCTCTGAACCGACCCGGTATTTTATTTGGATCCATTTTTAAGATCTTTACAAGCCACGGTTGGCCCGGATTAACATGACTACAGCCGCCTAGTGTGCATGTTCATACAACCATATATATATATATAGATAGATAGATAGATAAAGATGACACCTTATTAGTATAAGTAGCCGGACCATGATTACAAGAGAGTATGTTAAGTAGGTGGACTTCATCATCTCTCTGTGTGTGTGTGTGTGTGTGTGTGTATAGAGTATGCTCATGTATTTTCATCTTTTTTAAGGTACAAGTGCTATTTAATAGATTCAAATAAATTAGAAAAAATATAAAATATAACTTTATTAGACTCATGTAATCAACATAAAAAAGAAAATGAATGACATGATCTCTCTCTCATACACACATATATATAGTTAC